>CM060343.1:30704697-30717197 GCA_030674155.1 Stramonita haemastoma
AAGGAAGAAAGGAAGGAAGGAAGGAAAGAAGGTAGGAAGGAAGAGAACAGAAGAAAAGAGGAATAAGGACTTTTTGTGTGAAAAGGCTTAAAGTTTATCACAATACACTATTGACATTGTCATTGTAACTATCATGATCATTCATTCTCTCTCTCTCTCTCTCTCTCTCTCTCTCTCTCTCTCTCTCTCTCTCTCTCTCTCTCTCTCTCTCACACACACACACACACACACACACACACACACACACACACACACACACACACACAAACACAACAAAACACAACACAACACAACACAACACATTACAACACAACATAACCACAGATTTATTCTCTCTCTCTCTCTCTCTCTCTCTCTCTCTCTCTCTCTCTCTCTCTCTCTCTCTCTCTCTCTCTCACCCTCATCCCACCACCCACCCACACACCCTACCCCCTATCTCCCTACCCACCCCCTCACACACACCACATACACACACACACACCCCCCCCCCCCCCACACACACACACACCACACACACAGTGACACACACCACCCCCACACCACCACACACACACACACACACACAAGGCACACACACACGGCACATACAGGCACACAGGCACACAGCAGAACTGACTTTAGCCGCCTCATCCGACACTTGGGGCACTGTTCTCTCCAGTATATCCTCTCCAGTTTACTCAGGCCTTTGTGGGTCTCCGGCACTGGCGTCACCCACAGCATCCAGATAACACAGAACAGCATCCCGAACCCTCCTGCCCAACAAACCGACACAAAAACATGCGCATAATTAGGCACGCACGCACGCAGCACGCACGCACGCACGCACGCGAGCAGCAAGGAGCAAAGCAAACACGTAAGTATGGTGAAACACATTTTTTTTTTATATACACGTTGTTGGACGTGTGTGTGTGTATGTTTGTGTTGTGTGTGTGTGTGTGTGTGTGTGTGTGTGTGTTGTGTGTGTGTGTGTGTGTGTGTGTGTTTATTTAGTTATTCTTTTATATCGAGGATAATGGAATAACACTCGTGTGCTTTTTTTTACATCCAGTCCCTGTGTGTATAAAGTTTTGTCAATCTTGTCATCTGTTCCCACCGGTACACAATGGCCTACTCTTACAAAAAGCGGAACTGGATTTAACGTGTGCGCAAGAAGTTCTGCGAGCGTTCGCACACGGGGTTTCGGTTTATAGTCTCAGCTGAAGAGTGGCTACCAAGTGAAAGGGTGACCGTTTGCGCGCCTTAGCTTCAGTACAGTCCCCAATCCCCTCAGGTGTAAATGGGTGCCTGCCCTCTTTAGGGTCAGGGAAGGTAAAGCAGCGAGGGAGAGGAGATGGGCGCTGCCCTCAATATGCTGGCCCCTAGAGAAGCTGAGGTCTCTGATGCCTCGCTCCCCTATGACCACACAGGTTATGGGACACCTTTACCTTTACCTTTCTGCTCAAACTACCTTGGTAAACCTCGGAGCTGTAGCCGAGGAACGAAAAAAAAAAAGAAAATCCAAAAAAAAGTGTCAGGGAAGAAAATCCTAAAAAGGACAGACACCTTAGCGGAGATTTAAACCTGCCACCTCAGCTACTGTCACATATGGGAGTTGACACTTTAACCCTCAGCTGTCCCAGAACCGCTAGCCCTCCTGCTCTCCTGGAAAAGCCCACCCCACCCCCCAAAACACAAGAAATGAAAATTGTGTCGCATACCCAAGACGTAGAAAATAGAGTCCCAGCTGACATAGGCACATAGCAGACCTCCAACTGGTAGAGCCACTGCATTTCCAAACTGTCCGCCTGCACACACCACAACACACACACACACACACGCGCCGCACGCACACACACACACGCACGCACGACGCACCACGCATCACGCAGCACACACACACACACGCACACACACACACGCACGCACGCACGCACTCATGGACGCACACATACATTAAATGATACACACATGCATGTCTGCTCTCTCTCTCTCTCCTCCTCTCTCTCTCTCCTCTCCTCTCTCTCTTCTCTCTCTCTCTCTCTCTCTCTCTTCTGTCTGCTGTCTGTCTGTCTGTCTGTGTCTGTCGCTGTCACACACACACAACACACACACACACACACACACATTAAAATGCATACACACACCCATGTCTGCTCTCTCTCTCTCTCTCTCTCTCTCTCTCTCTCTCTCTCTCTCTCTCTCTCTCTCTCTCTCTCTCACACACACACACACACACACAACACACACACACACACACACACAGAAAAACACACGCACATGCATGTTTTCACACACATACAGAGAAATGCACACGCATATGCTTGTTTGCAGACACACACACACACACGCGCGCACACACACATGCACATCTATGTTTGGTCACACACACACATACAACACGCGCGCGCGCGCGCACACACACACACGCAAGATTGCGTGAGCACACACACACACACACACACACACACACACACACAACACACACACACACACCACGTACCATCACATCCATAAAGACGTACACACTGACATAACAACCTATCTCGTAATCTTTTAAACTATTGGGCTATGATTGCTGTGATATCTGTATGAGATACCAAGAACTTTGCGAAAGCATCTCATCACCATTTGCTGCCACCTTTCTTTCAGTGTCGGCTGTTATGGTCCACATTTTCACATACGGTGAAAAAAAAAAAATGATGGACCTGACCAGGGAACGCATCAGCCTGATTCTGAAGCTGAGGGTGATGTTCTTGTCGTTCTAGAGGACTTTCAGGCAGGACATCATTCACAGGATCAGAACTTGTCAGGGTTTTCTTTTCTTTATAATAGTTTTTATTCTTTGTTAGTCTAGAGCTTCGTATATCCACCAATAGTGTTTTGCGTGTGCGATGGTTTTTCTCTCCCCCATCCTTCCCTCCCCACCCCCCCTCTCCCTTCCCTCCCTCAACCTCAGAATCATTAGTAACCACATTCTGACTTCGGGACCTGGTGTCTAAACACGACGCCTACATATATGTCTGCCTTTTATCAAATGTTGCCTACCTTCCTTCCAGCATCAAATGGCCTACTCTTCGGAGTAGGTGGAACAGTTTTTTAACGAATGCGCAAGATATTCGGCATTATGAAAGGGGGGTGGGGGTCTCAATTTAAAGTCTCATCCGAAGGACATTCACTTTCACTTCGAATTTCTCATCGAACCTATGGAGAAAAACAAAAAAAGGGCAAGGTTGGGAATCGACCCCCACCCCCCAATTCCTCAGGGTTTACTTGTTAAGCAGATGAAAGTCCTAATCACCCTGATTCACCTTCACCTATTCTGTAGTTCTTTGGACCGTGGGGGGCACAAATGAAGATTTTGCAACCAGCTTCCTCCACTCTCCACGGTCCTCCGTAGCATATCGTTCCACCCAAGGCCTGTCCACTCTCTGATGCTGTCTGGATGTAAAAAGGCACACGAGTGCTCATTCCAATATCCTCCAAATAAAAGAATGAATAGATAAGAAATAGAAATAACTGGGTCATAAATAGCAGAAAAACTACTACGAACAACACAAAGAAAGGGAGAGTACCGGAGAGAGAAATCCCAACCAGCATTGTCCGCTCCAGGGGAGGCGACCACTTCGCCCAAAGGGCGGTAACTGCCGGATACATCACTGCCTGTCACACGCCACAGATTTGAATTAATGTTCTTTGTTTCTTAATTTTGTGTTTCTCAGCCTACATTAACAACAGGTTTTATTGTTTGTTTGTTGTTAATGAAAGTCAGTTTTTTTTCTTGATTTTTTGTTTGTGGTTTGTTTGAGAATCAGAAAGTCCATGACAGAGGCCCAAGAGAAAGGGATCAGCAGACAGTGCCAGGACAATGAAGAAAATATAAAAAAAGACAGCAAGAAAGCATATCAACTGGTGAAAGACCGACTGGCACAAATAGGGAAAAAGCTCAACAATCCAAGACAAGAATGGGAAGTGCTCTGCTGACGACCAGAATATTCTCAACAGATGGACAGAATATTGCTCCGACCTGTATAACTATGACACCACAGGAGATCCAGAAGTACTCAATGTCCCCACAAGCACAGATACAGACAGTCACCCGATCCTCCGAGAAGAAGTGGAAACAACAGTCATATTGCTGAAAAAGGGGAAGACAGCAGGGACTGACAGCATTCTAGCTGAGTTGGTTCAAGCTGGAGGGGAAGCCATGATCAACGCTCTTCTAAAAATCTGCAACAAGATCTGGCAGACAGGAAAATGGACACAGTCACTTATCATCACCCTCCCCAAGAAAGGAAATCTACAACAGTAACAGAAATTACAAGACTGAAGCCACAAGCAGAGACCATCATTGCTGAGGAAAAAGCAGGTTTCAGCGCAGGGAGCAGCACAACTGAACCGACATTCAACCTCAGAATACTCTGTGAGTGGTATCTTCAATATCAAAAAGACCTCTACCACGTATTTATTGATTTTAAGAAGGCATTCGACAGGGTGGGGCATGCAGCTTTGTGGGCAATCATGAATTTGTACAGCATCAATGCAAACCTGATCAGAGTCATCAAAGAGCTGTACAACAAGGCCACCAGTGCAGTGTACTACAACAGTAACATTGGAGAGTGGTTTCGAACAACAGTTGGAGTAAGGCAAGGCTGTCTACTCTCACCCATTATTTCTGATATCTTCATTGACAGAATCATAGCTTATGCACTGGAACACCATAGAGGATCAGTCAGCATTGGTGGCAGAACGACCACAAATCTCCGCTTCGCAGATAACATTGACAGACTAGCAGGATCAGAGCAAGAGCTTGCCAGCCTAACAGAACACCTAAACAAGGCCTCTAAACCATGGCATAGAAATCAGAACAGAGAAGACCAAACAGATAACCAATAACGCCAAGGGTATCAGCACTGATATCAGGGTCAATGACCAGAAGCTGGAAATAATTCAAAGCTTCAAGTACTCGGGAGCCGTTGTATCAGACCAGGGGTCCAAGCCAGAAGCAGTATGCAGGATTGCACATACATTAACAGCACTGTCAAAACTGATCACCATCTGGAAAGACAAAAAATATCTCATTCAACTTCAAGGTCAGACTATTGCGCTCCCTTGTCATATCCATATTCCTGTATGCCTGTGAATCGTGGACCCTGACTGCAGATTTGGAGAGAAGAGTACAGGCGGTAGAGATGAGATGCTTCCGGAGACTCCTTGGCATCTCCTACAGAGACCCCATTCGCAACGAAGATGTGCGTAACAGAATCCAGCAAATCATGGGGCCCTACAAAAACAATCTTAGAGAAGCGTAAACTTAAATGGTACGGGCATATTACAAGATCAAAAGGACTACCACAAACAATACTGCAAGGCACTGTCCAAAGAGGAAGAAAAAGAGGCAGACCAAGGAAGAGATGGGAGGACAACATTAGCGAATGGACAGACCTAGAACGCAACAAAACTTTGAGAAAGGCAGAACAGAGAGAGAGAGGCATGTAGGGAACTGGTTGTCAAGTCTTCATGGGGTGCCCCCACTGTTGCCAGACTACAGGATAGATAGATAGATAGATAGATAGATAGATAGATAGATAGATAGATAGATAGATAGATAGATAGATAGATAGATAGATAGATAGATAGATAGATAGATAATTAGATAGATAAAAGATAGATAGATAGATAATAATAGATAGATAGATGATAGATAGATAATAGATAGATAGATAGATAGATAGAAGAGATAGAGAGATAAGAGATAGAGATAGGAGATAGATAGAGATAGATAGGTTTGGTTGGTTGGTTGGCTGATTACCTGTTCGCTTTTAGGTTGTTTTTAAGATAGCAGGGGGCAGGGGGCTGTATCAACTTCATCTGGTATCCTTATTAATTAAAAATCATTTTGATTTACACACTCTCCATCTCTCTCTCAAACATCTCTAGCTCTCTCACCCTCCTCACACACACACACACACACACACACACACACACACACACACACACACACACACACACACACACACACAAATACACACACCCCTCTAACCTTTTATTCACAAAACACACACACAACACCACACACAACACACACCACACACACACACACACACACACACACACACACACACACATACACACACCTCACCTTACCTCTCTCTCTCTCTCTCTCTCTCTCTCTCTCTCTCTCTCTCTCTCTCTCTCTCTCTCTCTCTCTCTCCTCTCCCTCTCCCTCTCCCTCCCTCCTCTCCCACCTCCTCTTTCTCACTCCCCCATTCCTCCTCTCCTCTCCGATCACCCCCCCCCACCCCCCCACCCACCCCGCTCCAACCCCCCCCCCCCCCCCCAAACAAAACCTCCCCCGTCTATCCACCCACCCACCAAAGCAAAGCAAAGCAAAGCAACCTAAAGAAGCCCACCTCTCCAAGGCCGATGACCACTCGCACGACGATGAGGATGATGTAATGAATTTTGGTCAGGACAGGGGTCAGCAGGGTCAGGACAGCCACGGGCAGCATGCCCACAGTGATGACTCGCTTGGCTCCCATCCTCTCGCTCAGGATCCCTCCCGGCAGCTGCAGGATCAGGTACCCGTAGAAAAAGGAGCCCAGGATTTGTCCTTGCAGGGATTTGTCCCAGTCAAACCCGTCCGTGTTCTTGGGCAAAAGAATCCTTCCAATTCAAGTTCAATTCGAAGTACTTTGTTTATTATCTCTAAACACAGAGAAATTCCAGTAGGTTACAAGCCATATATAAAAAAAGAACAAAAGTCCATGTAAAAGAATAATATCAATATAGCACAACACAGGTCAAATCCAGTTCAATTCAATCTAATCCAATTATTTTTTAAATGTTTTCGAGTATACATAAATATGCATCCATGTGTTTTATTGTTGTTGGGTTGTTGTTGGTTTGGTTTTTTTTACATCCAGTACCCCTGCTTTTAGGGATACATCATGGTACTAAAATCAGCTGAATATCTAGATACACTCCCATAGTTTTTTAACACGCACGCACGCACGCACGCACGCACGCCGCACGCACGCACGCACGCACCACCACACACACACACACACCACCACCACCACCACCACCACCACCACCACCACCACCACACCACACCAAAACAAAACAAAGTAAATAAAAAAATATATAAAAAAAGGAAAAACACCAAACAAAAATAACAGCAAGTATACTCCCCACCAAGAAAAAAAGTGTATTCGATAATGCAACCAGAGGAAATTGGCTGACGAATTTACGATTATATCTATATTCAAATTCCTTCCACATGGGGATGCTGGTGGGTGGGGGGGGGGGGGGGGGGGCTGTCAGTATAAATAGCATCCCTGTCTATCTAGATCTATCTATCTATCTATCTATCATCATTATCTATCTATCCATCTATCTATATATCTATCCCTCCCTCCCTCCCTCCCTCTTCTCTATCTTCTTCTCTGTCTTCGTTCTATCGTCTTCTTCTTCTATCTTTTCTTCGTACTCTATCTATCTATCTATCTATCTATCTATCTATCTATCTATCTATCTATCTATCTATCCGTTAGTGTGGCGACCGTGGGGGCACCCTGAAGACTTGACAACCAGTTCCCTCCATTCCTCTCTCTGTTCTGCTTTTCTCAAATCATGTTGAGTTCTAGGCCTGTCTATTCGCTGATGTTGTCCTCCCATCTCTTCCTTGGTCTGCCTCTTTTTCTTCCCCTTGGACAGTGCCTTGCAGTATTGTTTGTGCTAGTCCTTTTGATCTTGTGACGTGCCCGTACCACTTAAGTTTACGCTTTTTTATGATTGATAAGTTTTCGTAGGGACCAATGGTTTGCTGGATTCTGTTATGCACGTCTTTGTTGCTTATATGGTCTCTGTAGGAGATGCCAAGGAGTCTCCGGAAGCATGCCCGTACCATTTAAGTTCACACACACACACACACACACACACACACACACACACACACACACACACACACACACTTAGCATCCCCACTTTGAAAATTCTGTAATATAAAGCAGTTCATACACATTATGTTCACAGAATGTATACTTTTCCAAAGATTCTAATGCTTCTGCTCTCTGTCCTTCATGTATGAGCCAACAGTCTCTTTCATCCTTTTAGAGCTCTCTCTGTCTTTGTCTCTCTTCCTCTCCCCTCTGTCTTTCGTTTTCCCTCTCTCTCTCCACCTCTCTCCCTCAAAATATATACTCAAGGGGACGGGATAGCCTTGTGGTCAGAACATTGTACTCGCAATCTAATGACGCGGATTTGATTCCATTTGAGGAGATTTTTCCCCTGGAGTTAACATCAGTGCTGACTCCACTCTCCCCAAAAGTCCTTCGGATGAGACTATAAACTGAGGCCCCGTGTTCGAACGCACACAGAACATCTTGCGCACAGGTTAAATCCTGTTCCGCTGTTCGTAAGAGTAGGCCAACGTGTGCCGGTGGGAACAGATGACAAGATTTACAAAAAAATGCATACACACGTGCGCTGGATGTAAAAACAAACAAACACACAAGTGCTCATTCCATTAACTTCGGTATAAAAGAATAGATAGATAGATAGATAGATAGATAGATAGATAGATAGATAGATAGATAGATAGATAGATAGATAATAGATAGATAGATAGATAGTTAGACAGATAGATAGATAGATAGATAGATAGATAGATAGATAGATAGATAGATAGATAGATAGATAGATAGATAGATAGATAGATAGATAGATAATACATAGATACATACATACATACATACATACATAGATACATAGATACATAGAAAGATACAAAGATACATACATACATACATGATAGATGAATAGATAGATAAATAAATAAATAAATAAATAACAGAGATTAATGAACAAAGAAGTAAGATAAATAAAATAATGACTAGATAAATAAAATAAATAGGATAAATAAAAGAGATAAATAAATACATAACTAATTTTTTTTAATAATTTTTTTTTTTTTTTTTTACTAACTAAAATACTCACTGTAGCGTGTTTCAGCTCGGGACATTTACTGTCGCTCTTGGCCTTGGAGGCTGTGTCGTTGTGGGCGACGCTTTTGGCCATGCAGACCATAGCAATGCTGAGGTTGGTGCGCTGGGCATACAGCACGGCCATGCCGAACCAGCACACCACCGCCAGCCTCAACCGCACTGACGTCAAGATCGGTGTGGGGACGGGCTCCCCTGCGAATCCGGCGAGAAGTTGCGCAGGGCGTATTCCTCGTGGATTTCGCCAGATTCTCCGATGGTGTCCCCTGAGTTACGTCTGTTTTCGAAGACTTTGCCTCCTGTCACATTGATGAGAGTTTGTGTACAGGGGGTCTTTGTGGGGTTTTTGTTGTTGTTTTGTTTAATTTTCGTTTCTCGGTGAAAGAGCCCTGACGTTGCATCAAGTGGGTGAGATGTATTGCGTATGCCACCTTTGCTTCCCCGCCCTCCCCCCCCCCCCCTACCTCTCTGCCATTTAGATAGCCGCATTTCGACTTCGGGGATGGTGTCTGAATACGTCACCCGTGGTGCGTGTTTAGTTCCTACCAGTTATGAAGTACTTTGTCTTCTTGGATTTCGAGTGGCTTATTATTGGAAAGTTAAATCCTGTGCCTGCTCACAGTAAGTCTGTATAGAGAGAGGATTCAACGCCTTTAGCGTGCAGCCAGCTTGATTGTTGTTTGACTAAACGCAATCATGCATTTCAAAGCTAGTTTATTTTGATGTAAGATAATAATTTTTGTTTCGTTCTGTTGGATGACAAAATAACCAGACTTGTAGCTGGATGTCTGGATGTCTGTCTTCTGTATCTATCTTCTTCTGTCTTCTTCTTATCTATTATCTTCTATCTGTCTGTCTATCTATCTATCTTTACTGTCTGTCTATCTATCTATCTATCTATCTATCTATCTATCTATCTGTTATCTATTATCTATCTATCTATCTATATCTATCTATTATCTATTCTATCTATCTATCTATCTATCTATCTATCTATCTTATCTATCTATCTACAGCATGCACACATTTGTCGTGTTTAGACACCATCCCGAGGAAAAATCGGGGAGTTGGAGTCCCCAGGGCGGCTCAGGGCTGTATATATACACACACACACATATAATATATTATTATAAATATATTATATTATATATATATATATATATATATTATTTATATTATATATAATATATATATATATAATGAGTAGGCGCTGCACCTGTGGCGACGCGCTTTTCCCGGGGAGAGCAGCCCGAATTTCAAGCAGAGAAATCTGCTGTGACATAAAGTAGTATAAAATAAAGTGAAATAAAATAAAATAAATAAAATAAATAAAAAATAAAATCTCTCTCTCTCTCTCTCTCTCTCTCTCTCTCTCTCTCTCTCTCTCTCTCTCTCTCTCTCTCTCCTTCGGATGAGACTTTAAACCGAGGCCCCGTGTGCGAACGCACGCAGAACATCTTGCGCACACGTTAAATCCTGTTCCGCTTTTCGTAAGAGTAGGCCATCGTGTGCCGGTGGGAACAGATGACATTTACAAAACTGCATACACACGGGGACTGGATGTAAAAAAGCACAAGAGTGCTTATCCCATTATCCTCGAATTATAAAAGAATAAATCTAAATCATAATCTCTCTATCTATATCTGTCTGTCTGTCTGTCAGTCATCCATCCTGTCCTTCTGTCATCTATCTATCTACTTCTATCATCTATCTATTCTATCTATCTATTATCTATCTATCTATCTATCTATAGTCTATCTGTCTATCTGTCTATCTATCTGTCTTGTCTGTATTTCTTCTGTCTCTTCGTCTGTGTCTGTCTGTGTATACATCCGTCCGTCCATCCGTCTGTCTATCTATCTCATTGTCTGTCTGTCTGTCTGTCTGTCTGTCTGTCTGTCTGTCTATCTATCTATCTATCTATCTGATCTGTCTGTCTGTCTGTTCGTCTGTCTCTGTCTGTCTCTGTCTGTCTGTCTGTCTGTCTATCTATCTATCTATGCTGTAGTCTGGCGACCGTGGGGGCATCCGTGAAGACTTGACAACCAGTTCCCTCCATTCCTCTTCTGTTCTTCCTTTCTCAGGGTTTTGTTGAGTTCTAGGCCTGTCCATTCGCTGATGTTGTCCTCCCATCTCTTCCTTGGTCTGCCTCTTTTTCTTCCTCCTTAGACAGTGCCTTGCAGTATTGCTTTTGCAAGTCCTTTTGGTCATGTGACATTCCGTACCATTGAAGTTTACGCTTCTCTATAATTGATAGATTTTCGTAGCTGGATAGGAAAACACGAAATTCAACCCACTGGGACCCCAATCCGCCATTTTGGCGGACGCTTCACGTTGTTCTCTTTGAGGTTGGCCCAATCCATCGGTGGTCTAGAGGTAACGCACCTGCCTAGAAAGCGGAAAGTCTGGGTTTCAAGTATGTGCTAGTTTGATCCCCGTTTGGACTTTCAAAAGTTTTCATCCACCCACCTAGACCGTGAGTAGTGGTCTGGGTGCTAGTCTTTAGGACAAGACGATAAAACCGACGTTGTGGTCGCCACCTCAGGTGGGTGAGTCACTCAGTCTGGCTCCGCGACTGAGCAAATACTATCGTTAGTTAGGGTCCTTAGTAGGTGGTGTCCTGCGTATGTTAGCTCAGAACAGGCACCCCTGAACACCACCAAAGTGACTCAGCAGAAGTGCAGAGCCCCTCTGGCTGGTGGCCCCATGGCGGCCTGATATTGATGGGCTCCCTGTGGACTCCCAACCCTGTTGGTGAAACATAGCGAATCAGGGTATGGCTGTGGCGGGGAGATTGAAATAACAGCATGGGAACAGTAAGGACAGGAACGTCACAGAAGATGAGGCAACAATTAAAAAAATAAAAAAAGACACCAACAAAAATACAAAGGGCAAATAATGGATAAACAATGAATAAACAAGGCATAAACAATGGACAAACAATCGATGAACACTGGATAAACGATGGATAATCAATAGACAAACATTAGACAAACAATGGATAATCAAGGGATAAACTATGGACACACAGTGGATAAACAATGGAAAAACTGTGGATAAACATGGACAAACTGTGGATAAATAATGGACAATGGATAAACTATGGACACACAGTGGATAAACAATGGACAATGGATAAAAATGGACAAACTGTGGATAAATAATGGACAAACAATGGATAAACTATGGACACACAGTGGATAAACAATGGACAATGGATAAATAATGGACAAACTGTGGATAAATAATGGACAAACAATGGATAAACTATGACACACAGTGGATAAACAATGGACAATGGATAAATAATGGACAAACTGTGGATAAATAATGGACAAACAATGGATAAACTATGGACACACAGTGGATAAACAATGACAATGGATAAATAATGGACAAACTGTGGATAAATAATGGGCAAACAATGGATAAACAATGGATAAACTATGGACACACAGTGGATAAGCAATGGGCAAACAATGGACAAACAATGGATAAACAATGGACAAACTGTGGATA
>CM060343.1:30722197-30737197 GCA_030674155.1 Stramonita haemastoma
AGCGAAAATGCGTTGGGCTGCCGTTAAAGGCCTAACAAATCAGGCCCTGCACATCCGATTTCGGCATTTGAATCTGTTAAGTCTTTGTGGATACACAAAAAAATAAAAATAAAAAGCAGTATGGACCAAGAAGGCAGAAAATCGACGAGAAGGAGATGCCCAGTAGAAAAGAACAATGACATAAACAAAGAGAGGGATAGAAAAGAGGGGGTTCCTAGCTCAGAATATCCAGAAGGTGGGGGTGGTATTTATACTGACAGGCCCCGGCATCCCCACAGGGGCAAGTGAACAGTCTCACTCTCAGTCATCGGAAGATTCAAAGGACTACAAACTTAACCGCTGACAAACTCAGTCCAAAAACCACACAGAAACCGGCTCCCTACCTGTAGGCATTCAAAGAGTCACTTTTCCAGTTCCGCCACTGATTTCACACGCCGTGAATCAGTCAGAAGCACATCACCATCCAAATAACTGACTAATCTAGTCGCCATTACTGATATGACGTCAAATGTTTGCCCCAGGCACGTGACGTAATCGTCTACAAGAAAGCAAAATCGTATTATCATGACGTCAAAACCTGCTTCTGTCGCGTTTAAGTAGTCCTGTTTATTTCATGCGTTGTCTGGGTTTTTGTCTGTCTGCACCCACCCACCCACCCTTCTTCTCTCTCTCTCCTCTCTCTCTCTCTCTCCTTGCCTTGCCTTGTCTCTCTCTCTCAAAATTCCTAAGATTTGCAGGGATTTCTTGAAATACCACTTGTCGTCTTTCACAAGTGTAGATTTTTCCTCTTTGTGTCTTATAATGAATTGTATATACTTTAAGAAATGTTTTGAGTCTTCAATGCTGTTTGCTTATCCTTCTCAGTTCCTGCCAGTAATAGATTATTTCTGGGTGTGTTGCTGTTGGGTTTATTCTCCTGTTGATTTCTTTGTAATCCTCCATACCCCAAAATGGGTCCTTTTTTTCTTTAATTATTGATCTTGAATCTTGTCCTAGGCCCAAGCCAAAAGCTTTGTTAGTTATTGATGTCAGGCCAATGCCCAGGCCTACTCTAAAATGTTGTTATATTTAAATTAATGTTCTGTTGAGATTGTCTTCAGCCACGACAAGCTCTTAACGTGACAACCTGCACTCCCAAGGAGAAAAACTCCTCTGAAGTCAGAGTATGGCTGCCTATATAGCGAGGTACTTGCAAACAGTCATAGTCGCAAAACTTCTCATTCAGTTTGCAATTTTAATCTCACAGTGATTCCCAGGTGGGATGGATGAGTGAGTCAGAGTGCTGCACATTCTGGGTGAGCAACCCCCAGAGTGTTAAGCTGGGGAACGCACAACAACAACAGCAACAACAACAACAACGACAACAACAACAACGACGACAACAACAACAACAACGACAACAACGACGACGATTCTCGTCTGCACATTTGATTGACGACGACCACGACGAAGAAGAAGAAGTAGTATTCACTGAGTGATTGTCAGTTTGTAATGTTGATAGAGGTTAGTAGGAAACACTTCTCAGTTCTCAGCCTTTGTCTTTATCTATCTACACTTTTTTCTTTGGTCTCAGATAAACTTAGTTTGTGTGTGTGCGTCTCTCTCTCTCTGTGCACTGTGACCTACTAGGTAGGTAGTTTTCTTCACAGTCTGTTCTTCGACTGAACGACGTTTTGGGGAACATTCAAACATTGATGAAGGTATGTAGTAATGTTGGATTTTTTTGGGGGGTGAATGTATATTTTATGTGACTTCTCTTTTCTCCATCAAACCACGCTAAAAATGCGTTACTTTTAGGAGGTGTGTGTGTGTGTGTGTGTGTGTGTGTGTGTGTGTGTGTGTGTGTGTGTGTGTGTTGTGTGTGTGTGAGGGGGGGGGGGGGGGTTGTGTTGTGTTGTGTGTGTGTGTGTGTGTGTGTGTGTGTGTGTGTGTGTGTGTGTGTGTGTGTGTGTGTGTGTGTGTGTGTGTGTGTGTGTGTGTATGTGTGTGTGTGTGTGTGTGTGTGTGTGTGTGTGTGTGTGTGCGCGCGGCTGGGTGTGTGTGTGTGTGTTGTGTGTGTGTGTGGTGTGTGTGTGTGTGTGTTGTTTGCGTGTGTGTGTGTGTTTGTTTTATTCTTTTATATCGAGGATAATGGGATAAGCACTATTGTGCTTTTTTTACATCAGTCCCCGTGTGTATGCAGTTTTGTAAATGCCATCTGTTCCCACGGCACACGATGGCCTACTCTTACGAAAACCGGAACAGGATTTAACGTGTGCGCAAGATGTTCTGCATGCGTTTACACACGGGGCCTCGGTTTATAGTCTCATCCGAAGGACTTTTGGGGAGAGTGGAGTCAGCACTGATGTTAACTCCAGGAGAAAAATCTCCAACGGGAATCGAACCCGGGTCGTCAAATTGCGAGCGCAATGTTCTGACCACTAGGCTATCCCGCCCCCCCACCCCACCCCGTGCGTGTGTTGTGTGTGTGTGTGTGTGTGTGTGTGTGTGTGTGTGTGTGTGTGTGTGTGTGTGTGTGTGTGTGTGTGTGTGTACCTGAGTTTGTTAAGTCCTGTGGATGAGACTATACACCGAGGTCCCGTGTGCGAACGCGTGCAAAATACATAGCGCACAGGTTAGAACTCGTTCCGCTTTTCGGAAGATTAGGCCATTGTGTGCCGATGGGAACGAATGACAAAATTAACAAAGCTGCGTACACACGGGGACTGTATGTAAAAAAAATCACATTCCATAGTCCATAGTGCTTATTCCATATTCCTCGAAATAAAATATTTTTTTTAATGCTATTTGTAGAAAGCTGCATGTGTATAAACAATTTGAATGCAAGACCTTTGATTTGTTTTTTTTTGTTGTTTTTTTGTCCAGGGTGGGGTGGGGGTGGGGGTTCATTTTCAAAGCTCTCGATAGATGCCATATATACTATTTTCAAAAATCTACTTTTCCTTCATCTTCTTTTTCTTTGTATTATTATTATTATTTTTATTATTATTATTATTATCATCATCATCATCATCATCATCATCATCATCATCATCATCATCATCATCATTGTCAGCATCAGCATCAGCATCAGCATCATAACTCATTTAGTGCACTTTAAAGAACCCACGGCAACAATAGAGTTGTTCCAAGAATATTATGAAGAAAAAAAAGCCACATTTATAGGAAACCAAATCCATGATCATGCAGACAGGAACAGAACAACAACAAAAATGGGTGGCGGCGCCACTCTTGTGGCGACGCGCACTTTCTAGGGAGAGCAGCCCGGATTTCCCGCTGACAAACCTGCCTTGACTTGAAGCGGTGTGCAAAGTTTTCAATACAATAATTATACAGTTTCATCCTAAGTCTAATCTAGCTTACAAGAGAAGAGTTCAAAGATCAGGAAAACAGATGTTGTTTGAAATAAGATGTTTGATAGCCCCTTCGTGAGGATGCCAAGGGCCTGTCAGTATAAATAGCATCCCCACCGTCTGAAAATTCTATGCTAAAAACTTCAATTTTTTCTATCTCCTCTCTTCGTTTTTGCCTTGTTCCTTTTCTTCCTGTTACCTCCATTTTGTCTATTTCCTGCCTTCCTGGTCCATTCTCCTGCTTTTTTTTTTTTTTTTTTATTCCGAGAGTCTTCAGACATAACAGTTCTCTCCCATGCCGAAATCGGATGCGCTGGGCCTGCACGTACGCACGTACTCACACACCACACACACACACACACACACACAGAGTCTGCTATCAAATTTATCAAATAACATCAGTTACAGTGTTGCTAACGTCGAATGTTGTGCACCATATGTTTTGTTATAACATCCTGAGACAACAAGTAAGTGGTAACCGCCATAGGCCATCGTCACCCTTCATATTCAGAAACTTCAACATGCTATCTGATTTTGAAATCGGCACCATTCTATGAACGACATAGGCATAGGCACCCAAAAATTATAATAGTTGTGTGCATCACCAGTGTTTCAAAGCAGTAATTAATGCTTTGTCTGTGTTTCAAAGTTTATAGAACTGTGATCCCTGTACCTAAACAATGGGGTAATATTATGTAATCTGTGATCTACTGGCATTGCTGCAGCATGGTGTGAGTTTTTGCATGGTTTTTTTTTTTTTTTTTTTTTTTTTTTTTAATTATTATTTTTTTGTGTGTGTGTGTGTGTGTGTGGACTGTAATGGATCAACATGGCTGACACCCTCACTGTTCAAGCACAGGCCCTTGAAAGTGAGAGGTTAAACAAGTTGAAACCAACACTAGATAGAATTCAAAAAAGATTCTGGTGTGGAGAAAATGAACTTCTAATTTGGCGTAATGCATTATTGTATAGATATTCAGCTCTTGACAATGAACTCGTCAATATACAGTGTATGGACTATGATGATCAAGAGTGCACCCTCCCATCGTCATCTTTGTGGTTATCAAAATCACCTTCTGATCTTTCAAAAACTGTCATCAGAGTGTTTACGTGCCATGAACTACCCTCTAAACGTATTACTCTGAGTTTATATTTTAAATCCAGTGTAGGGGCTGGTACACTTCTGTGCCAGGGAAAAGACTGTGTCAAATGGGACTCCCAGGAATGTGAAAAAATCAACCATCTAGTCCAGTCTTTCTTGACTAATGGGGATGTTGTATCCCTGACAGAATCCCTACTCCTCATGCCAGTGACCTTCATGGACTCTGTAGCTGGTGTGCTACAACCAAAGACACCAGATTTGACTGTGGAGACAGTGAATATCCCTGACCATGGCATACCCATTCACACTCCATCCACTTCTCCCCTTCATGCTACACTGGAGACAGCTTCCCCAAAGGTCGACATTGTGTTACTACCACCAACCCCACAGCAAAGCAAAAACAGTTCAGATGGTGCCATGAACTCTGAACTGGACATCAGCTACTCCGCCTCCTTCTCTGAATCTGACCATGAAGGATCATCTCAAAAACATTTCACTTCTCCAACAAAAGAGAGGAACACACGCTCGCAAAAACTCCACAAACTGCGCAGAAGAACCCTGTGTGTCACCCCAAAGTCGCTGAGAAAGTCAAGAACAGCTGTAAAATTGGCATGCTACAGCAACAAAATCCAGCAGCTGCAAGATGAAATAGCTGATCTTCAGCTGTTCCAGGCTGACTTTCAAGCTACTGTACAGTCCCTGATTGAGGATGCAAAAGTGTGTGCAAAAAAATGAAATACGTGCTCACATTGCATCAAAAATGGACACACTTCACTCCCTCAACGACTCCCTGAAGTCTGACATCCCAGTTAGACAAGGAAGTAAGTGTCTTGAAGAAGGAAAACCACGCCCTTAAAAGTGAAGTGGGAAGCATCCGTGCAGACTTAAAGAAATCCAAGTCTGCAGGTTCATGCGACGCCTTCACACAGTGTGACAGCAAAGGACTGAAGCCTGCAGCTGAAAACAAGGCCAGATCTGGGCCACCCACCAAGACAACTGCCACTTCCACCATGCCATCTTGCAGTTCTCCACCTCCATCTACAACAAAGCTGCAAGATGGCCACAATGTCAACCCCTGTGACAACACCCAGAAGGACCCAGACTCCCAGCAGTCAAATCTATCACAAGAAAGATCTTCCTTGGCATCCAATGACAACCAAACAGTTCCGGTGAAATCTAATCCTCTTGAACTGATGCAGAACAATTGTCAGGAGAGAAAGAGTATTTACAATGTTCAAACAGTAAATCGTTTTCACCCCTTGAGTGAGGAAGCCAGTGCTGAGCAATCCCTGTGAATAACAAGCATCGTGTGACAGACTGTCCTAGTGCCACCACAGACCCAGCTCCAAGAGTAAAAAAACTCAATCGAAAACCAAGCGAGGTTCTTTCTTCTCGTTCGGTTCCTAGGAAAAGCTCTATTCTGCTGATTGGTGATTCAGTCATCAGGGACATAGACCTACACAGACTATCAAAACAACATGACTCATCAAGAATCTGTATTAGTGGCATGTCAGCAGCTGACTTGTCTGATTGGTTGCAGCACCAAAGTGTCTCTCCACATCTGAAATGTTTGATTATACATGTTGGTGTCAATGACTGTAGAACCACAGGACAAGTGGTCAGAGATACTTGGTGTGACCTTATTCACCTGGCCAGTCAGGTGTTCCCCAATGCCAGGATTATTCTTAGCTCAATAATCCCAGCCGTGGCAAACACCATCTCAACACACTGATATCGCCATCTAACCACAACATGAAAAAGGCTTGCGAACTGCTGAACACAGAGTTCATTGATAACACACCCACCTTCACAACCCACACTGGAGGTCCAAAGTTAGCTCTGTACGCTAACCTCATTCACCCTAGTCTTGCTGGCACAGCCAAACTGGCTCTGAAATTAAAGCCATTTTTATCTCCCTCTCATTCTCATGTCAGTGACCACAGACGAAATGAAACCATGCTACCTAACCAAGATTGTACATCCCCTCATAGTGACTACCCCCTGTAGATTCAATGAATCATTATCCAAACCTGAACAGGGGTGATAGTGCAAACACTAATTCCAAAACAAATTGCAAGCGCCTCTGATTGTGCCTTTCCCCCACCTCCTCTCCCAATGCATGACGTCATGCAGTCTAGTCAAGGGAAGGGAACAACAACAAAGGCCTTAAGCCTAGTGTGAGCCCTGCCCCACAAACTGAGTGGACCACTGAGCCAGTCTACTACCCGCCCCATCCCACATTGAATAGGCCTAGGCCTAGGTCTAGCACCATGCAGCCCAGTCAGTTAGCACACAGCCAGTGGCATTCCCCACATCAAGGAATGACCACAGCAGTCACTGGCCAAGCTGGCATGTGGAATAGATTAATGCCGGCCCTATCAACCCCTACGATCAGATTTTCGCCAACCTAATGGCTTACATGAACTCCCAACGCCAACTTTATGCTTAGGCCTAGTCCCTTTACTCATTATTATGCATAAATAGTTATAGAGTTTGAAGGGGGGGGGGGGGGGGGGGGAGGCTAGTGCCAGCTGAGAAATTGTAATGGTGCAAACCCACATCAGAGGGACTATCTCGGGTATGTTTGTCTACATATTTTATATGATATCTGCAGTTTCTCTCCCATTAGTCAATCAATACCAAAGTAAATGTTTGTGATCAGAAACAATGTAAACTTGTTTCACTATGCTGGTGAAGAGGGAGGGGGAGGGGGGGGTCACAGCTGTCAGTGTTCCCCACTTTCAGCTACTCTGGGCTGCTAGCCAATCCAGCCCAGCCCAGCTGGTGCTATTTATAAGAAGGAACTAACTACACTTGGACTTGGTACTTATTATTTATTTATTTATTTATTTATTTATCTATTTATTTATTCTTTTATATCGAGGATAACAGAATAAGCAATCATGTGCTTTTTTTACATCCAGTCTTCGTGTGTATACAGTTTTGTAAATCTTGTCATCTGTTCCCACGGGCACACAATGGCCTACTCTTACGAAAAGCGGAACAGGATTTAACCTGTGCGCAAGATGTTCTGCGTGCGTTTGCACAAGGGGCCTCGATTTATAGTCTCATCCGAAGGACTTTCGGGAGAGTGGAGTCAGCACTGATGTTAACTCCAGGGGAAAAATCCCTTCGAACGGGAATCGAACTCGGGTCGTCAAATTGCCAGGGCAATGTTCTGACCACTAGGCTATCCCGTTCCCCAGGAAAAGGAAAGAGCGCGTTGATTCTAGCTCTGGAACTTTGATTGAGTTGTGCTGGATTTGCACACTGTGGGAGGTGGAGGGAGGTGGTGTTGGGGATGGGGAATGGAAGATTTTCTTGTTTTTTTTTCCGAGTGGTTCAAAAGATGAGGTAGGTGTGATAAGTGTATTAATAGCAAACTCACCTCCTTTTCATAGTTCGTTAGGGGTCGTACTTAATTTTTTTTTGTCTGTCTTCTTCATTTTCTTCTTCATTATCCATTTATTATAATGTTCGTTTTGGTTAAGAAAAAATATATTCTTTGTGTCATATTTAATGGCGTCCTTTGTCATCGAAATAGGTGGGGACTTCTTTTGTTTATTTTTCTTTGATCTTTGATTGGATTGTTGAGAGTTTCATTTCTGGTTGTGATGGTACAGATCATATTTATTATCCATTAAAACGATATAAATACTGTTGCCTGATGGCTTGATGTGATGAGCTTCTGTGTGTGTGGTGTGTGTGTGGTGTGTGTGTGTGTGTGTGTGTGTGTGTGTGTGTGTGTGTGTGTGTGGTGTGTGTGTGTGTGTGTGTGTGTGTGTGTGTGTCGTGTTTGTGTGCGTGTGTGTGCGCGTTTGTGCGTGCGTGTGTGTGTGTGTTGGTGTGTGTGTGGTGTGTGTGTGTGTGTGTGTGTGTGTGTGTGTGTGTGTGTGTCTGTGTCTGCGTGCTGCGTGCTGTCGTTGTTGTTGTCTGTTGTGTGGCTGGTGTGTGCGTGCGTGCGTGCGTGTGTGCGTTTGTGCTGTGTGTGTGTGTGTGCTGTGTGTCGTGTGTGCTGCGTGTGTGTGTGTTGTGTTGTGTGCTGTGTGTGTGTGTCTGTGTGTTGTTCTGTGTGTGTGATGAATTCCTTTTTTATATATCAAAGAACTGGAACTGCTGCTCGTGATTCTATTGGATGGTTGACTTCTGATCGGAATATGAAACGAAATTTTCTATGAGCGAGATCTGATGCTTTGGAAAGCTCGTTTCTGGCACTGAGAGAAACAGATGGTGATGTTTGACATTATCAAACACTTGATTGTAGTCTTTGAAGTTATTAGTGCATCAGCTACAGTGTTGAAGGAGAAGGAGATTTGATTTGATTTGATTTATTCTTTTCTATCGAGGATAATGGGATAAGCACTCCTGTGCTTTTTTACATCCAGTCCCCGTGTGTATGCAGTTTTGTAAATGTCATCTGTTCCCACCGGCACACGATGGCCTACTCTTACGAAAAGCGGAACAGGGTTTAACGTGTGCGCAAGATGTTCTGCATGCGTTTGCACACGGGGCCTCGGTTTATAGTGTCATCGGAAGGACTTTTGGGGAGAGTGGAGTCAGCACTGACGTTAACTCCAGGAGAAAAATCTCCTTGACCGGAATCGAACCCGGGTCGTCAAATTGCCAGCGCAATGTTCTGACCACTAGGCTATCCGTCCCCCCTAAGAGAAGGAGAATGAGAGAGGAGAGGAGAAAGAGGAGAAGAGAGGAGGAGGAGGAGGAGGAGGAGGAGGAGGAGGAGGAGGAGAGAGAAGAAGAAGAAGAAGAAAGAACAAGAACAAGAACAAGAACAAGAAGAGGAGGAGGAGGAGAGGAAAGGTGGAGGAGGAGGAGGAGGAGAAGGAGGAGGAGGAGAGGAGAAGAAGAAGAAGAAGAAGAAGAAGAAGAAGAAGAAGAAGAAGAAGAAGAAGAAGAAGAGAGGAGGAGGAGGAGGAGAGGAGGAGGAGAAAGAGGAGGAGAAAGAGGAGAAGAAAGAGGAGGAGAAGAGGAGAAGAGGAGAAGAAGAAGAGAAGAGGAAGAGGAGGAGGAGGAAGAGGAGGAGGAGAGGAAGAAGAGGAGGAGGAAGAAGAGGAAGTGGAGGAAGAGGAGGAAAAGAAGAAGAGGAGGGGGATGAGGAGGAGGAGGAGGAAGAGGAGGAGGAGGAAAAGAAAGAAGACGACGATTGATGATGGAAGTATAACACCAAAAAAAAATCAATTTTTACCATGGACTGTAGAGCCTTCTTTCCGATTTCGTGTAATGCAGAGGACGCAACTATGTCTATGTGTGAGGGGATATTTTCTGCGTTCTATAAATCGTGCATTCTTTCCTTCACCCATCATTCAATTGTTCATTGATTTATTCATTTATTTCACACATTTTTTTTACTCATACAGAATGTATTATGCACGCTGTCAAATACAAATTTAGCATAGATCATTTCAATGGATTAGGATTATATTTCTGTTCCTGACATAATTAGTCAAACAAACGTACAACAATAAAAAAAAAAAAAAAATAAAAAAACATGAAAAAACAACGCGCGGTTTTATAGCCTCGGGTCCAATCTTTCCCGTATACAGTCTTTTTAAAATTTTTTTAGAAAAGCCAATTTCTTAACGCAGCCAATATCTGGCACCAACTTGAACCTGGCCATTTCTTTTTGTTCAAAAGAGTCAATGTTTTGTATCTTTAACCAAGACAATATTCAGGAGTTCCAATCTTTGGCCTATAGCCAATATTTAACATAGCCAATATATATATATAGATATATAGATGTATATAGATATATATTTTTTTTTTTAACACAGTCAATCCTGACCCCAGTCAAATATCTGGATGCAGCCAGTTCTGGAAAAATACATTGTCAATCTCCAATTTGAGCAATCTCCGAAAAAAAAGAATGAAAGAAAGAAAGAAAGACAGAAGAAAACGGAAAAGAAAGACAAAAAGCAACAAAGAATAGTAAAAGACAGAAAGACAAGAAGAAAGACAGAAAGACTAGGAAGGAGAAGAAAGAAAGCCCAGAAAGAGGAGAAAGAAAGACAGGAAGACAAGAAGAAAGACATACAAGAAGGAAGGAAGAAGAAAAAAGAAAGAAAGAAAGAAATACAAGAGAAACGAAAGAAAAATAACACGAAAGACATAACAGAAGAAAAAAAAGGAAAATAAGAAAGGCAAAAAATATGGCAGAAAGAAAATTTAAGAAAGAATAAAGAACAAAAGAAAGAATGAAAGACAACAATAAGAAAGAAAGAAAGACAGACAGACAGACAGACAGACAACAATAACAAAGAAAAAAGAATAAAAAAGACAATAAAAATGAAAAAAAGAAATAGATAAAGACATTTTTTTTAAAAAACAGAGAAAGCAAGACACAAAGAAAGAAAGACAGAAAAACAGAGAGATAGAAAGAAACAAAAATGACAAGAAACTAGGAAAGAAAACTTTGCAATTGGTTAACATTTTACACAATCTTTACACTCGACACACAAAAGATTTTAAGAAAATAATCATTGCAAGTTATCGATCACTGTTAACAAACAAAAACCTACCTAAATAAGTATTGATAACGTTTGTGGCAAATAGATATGCTTTAATTTCACAACCGTTTTGAAAATGTTACACAACAATTTTACAGAATTTTTACAGAAAACTGCTACTGTGGAAAACCACACACGTTTGTTTTTATAATGTTCCACACGATATTTTATATCATAAGAATATGATTATCTGTGTAACTCATAAACTTGTACAAAGGTATTTACACAACAAACTGATACCGCATTGGATATCTAATGGACATTCAAGATTCTGGGATTTGAGTTTAAAGAATTTGTCTCAGTCAAGTGGACGCTATAACTAAGAGGATTTCTGATTCTAATACTAATGGCCAATAATTGTATAGCTCCAAAGCCCAAGATTGAAATATCTTTACAACATCCAACAGTTGAATCATTACATTAAAAAGTTTTGAAATTTAAAAAAAACACAGAAAAACAAGCAAACCAATATGTTACCTTATACAGCACAAAAATCAGCAAAGTTTCGGTGTACATTTTTTTTCATAAATAAAACGACGGCAGGTTGAGGGGGGGGGGAGCAATATAACGACCCCTCCACCCCCCCCCCACCCCCCCACCCCCCCCCCAACAAAAAAAAAACATGACGTGGATTTCATACAGATATGATAAAATGTTGATAAAAAAACCCATAAATATGATTGTAAGTTGGAGTGAACAATCAAATATTAAACTCTCTCTCTCTCTCTCTCTCTCTCTCTCTCTCTCTCTCTCTCTCTCTCTCTCTCTCTCTCTCTCTCTCTCTCTCTCTCTCTCTCTTTCTTTAGTTGCTTGCATTAATTTCGTAAGTGCAAGTCTCCAATCCATTCTCCACCCCCTCCTCCCAAACCTCGACACACAATCGTAAATAATACATACTCACAGTAACCACAAACACAACAAACCAAGTCATCATCATCATGGATACTATCATCTACCAAAAATATCCAATATACACTAGTGTTATCTTCAAAACTTTCACGGCAATATCCATACCTTAAAGAAAAAAAAAAACATACGTTCATCTCCATACAAGCTCGATCAGGATAAACACGTGACTTACTGTCTAACTGATTGGACAGTTTATCCCGAAATTACGTCACTAAGTGTTCAGCTTTGATTAGGGGTATTAACCACACACAAAAGCAGAGATCGAGTTTCTTTCACAACTTGCTACGTATGAAGGGTAAAGGTAAAGGTGTCCTTTTTTTTTCTTTTTTTTATTCTTTTATATCGAGGATAATGGAATGAGCACTCTTGTGCTTTTTTCATCCAGTCCCCGTGTGTATGCATTTTTGTAAATGTCATCTGTTCCCATGTCCCATAACCTGTGTGGTCGTAGGGAGCGAGGCATCAGAGACCTCAGCTTCTGAAGGACCATCATATTGAGGGCGGCGCCCATCTCCTCTCCCTCGCTGCTTTACCTTCCCTGACCCTAAAGAGGGCAGGTACCCAGTGACTGCTGGGTGAACTGGGGGACTGTACTGAAGCCAAGGCGCGGTCACCCATCCAACTGGTAACCACGCTCGAGGTTGCTTAACTTGACTGGGGGAAAGAGATCGCTCTGACCACTGAGCTTCCCCGCCCCCAGGAAAATATTTGCATAATTATGTATACATGAAAATATTACGAGTGGCAGATAACAGGTTCAACACGCAAATTTAACATGTTTGTCATTGTGGGCCTCACTTATCTAAAATTAATGATGGGGTCACCCACCCACTTGGGGTCGTTTAAATGAAACCGAAAATCAATCTTGAATAACACGATCATTACAATGAAATACAAGTCCTGTTTGGAGCCAGCAAGCCACGCTTATGGCATGGAAGTTACAAACTAAGACAGCACGCATGATTATACACAACACGCAACAGAAGTTCTGTAACTGAAATGTTATGATTTAAAAAAACAAAACAAAAAACCCCACAGGCATGTGATTGTATTGTAGAGAGAAAAGTGTTCAATCCATTGGCACACGTGACATATTGTCCTCAGTTGTGATTGGGCGGATTCGTTAAAAACAAAACAAAACAAACGGGGAGACAAAACACCAAGAAGATTGTCCTTCACCTTGAGAAAATTGATTATGCAGGGCTTTTTTTAGGTCAAGGCAAATGATTAATCATCACTATGGTTATGTCCAACAACATCTTCCTTCATCTCCATCACCATCATCAATTAAAAAAAAAAAAAAAATTGTCGACAAAAAAAATCACATCAATAGCAGCAAAACCAAGAAAAAGCCATCAGTTTTTTCTTTATCCCAAAGAACCAAGTGATCATCATCCCTTTCGCATGTCAAAATCAGTCAAAGTCACTGATACAGAACAACTCAAACAGGCTGAGAAATCGTTTCACAGTCAAAGGCAAAACACCTGAAATTTGCCCTCCTCCTCCTCCCTCTTCTTCTTCTTCTCTTCTTCTTCTTCTTCTTTCTTCTTCTTCTTCTTCTTCTTCTTCTTTCTTCTTCTCTTCTTCTTCTTCTTCTTCTTCTTCTCTCTTCTCTCTCCTCCTCCTCCTCCTCCTCCTGCCCCTTCTTCGTCACCTTTCTCGGACGCTCAGACAGCAAATCCTGAGGCCCTGACCAATACTGCCGTCGCTGAAGGCCTCCTCCAGGGTCCCAAAAGCTTGTCCCTCATCGGCAGGTCAGTCAGGCCAGATATCGGCCTTCACTCAGGTTTGGTGTGTTGGACAGGTCTGGAGGAAGTGTTCCACTGCCCATGGGAGAAGTGCCACAGGGGCACGCCTCAGAATCTCCAATGAGGAACTTGGTGAACATGTGATGTCTGAGTCTGCAGTGTCCAATTTGTCCAAAAGACCTCTATAATGTTGTGGGCATATAGCACCACGCTTTTCAAAAAATTATAGGAGAAAGTGCAAAGCTAAATAATATATGTATGTGTCTCTTGGTTGTCTTGAGACTGGCGGATCCCATCTTTCTCCATGTGGCAGGTTGCATGCTAGGCAGACCGCTCTCTCTCTCTCCTCTCTCTCTCTCTCTCCTCTCTCCCTCTCTCTCTCTCCTCTCTCCTCTCTTCTCTCTCTCTCTCTCCTCCTCCTCTCTTCCTCTCTCTCTCTCTCTCCTCTCTCTCTCCTCCTCCTCTCTCTCTCTCTTCCTCTCTCTCTCTCTCTCTCTCTCTATCTCTCTCTCTCACTCTACTCTTCATCCTCATCTCACACCACACACTCACCAACACACACACACACACACACAACACAACACACACACAAACACACCACACACACACACACACACAACCCCACACACACACCAAAATTTGACGTGGGATTGTTACAGATTATTGGGTGATAGGGTTCTTTTTTGCATGTGTGGCTCTTTTCAAGCATCTCGTCATATAATCTAGGCAGCCACAGTCTGACTTCAGAGGACGATAGAAGGGCTGACATAACTGTATTCATGTCCTAGGTCACAGTTTCTCAATATGCAAAAAAAAGTGCGAGCAGTATACAATGTCAAAATACATTTGTATACATATATATATATATATATATATATATATATATATATATATATATATATATATATATAAATGCATACACACACACATATAATATATATTATATATATAATATATATATATATATATATATATATATAATATATATATATATATATATATAATATATATAATTGTGTGGTGTATATATATAATATATATATATATATATAATAAACAAAATCTGCTATAATTATGTGTAATCATGACAAGACAGGCATTTACAACAGCATCAATATTTACAAAATATCGTCAATATCATTCATGTATTTATATATTAACGTCATTATCATACATACCCAGTGTCATTATCACATGTATTACTCTTTATTGATTTTCTTGCTGAATTTTGTACAGGAATATGACATTTTTTTTAGATTATGGTACCGTATCGATGATGATATAAACAGTAAATGATACACACATAGATAAACAATGACGGATTATGTATTAACGGATGAAAGAGGGAAGATGTATTTACAGAGAGA
>CM060343.1:30739697-30742197 GCA_030674155.1 Stramonita haemastoma
CAAACGAAACCCAGCCTAAACCACCCCATCTCCATCCAAACAGGCCAAACTCAGTCCAAACTAAACCCACTCCATCAAAAAACCCAATCCTGCCCATCCCAAACCAAACTAGACCCAATCAACCTCAACCAAACCACAAACCAAACCACCCCTCAATTAGCGCAAATCAGCCCAGTCCATCCCACCTCCCCCCCCCCCCCCCACACACACACACACTCACACCCCCCCCCCCCCCCCCACACACACACACACACCTTGTTTTCTTTCATCCTCCTCACCTTTCATGGATATTGGAACGAAACTCGGAGACAAATTCCGTGGCTTCTTGATCTTCCACATCGTCTTCATCACGGACGCGAGCAGTGCCCCTGAGATAGAGGTTGACAGACCTGGACTTCATGAAGTTGGGCTCCAGCACTCGGGACTGGCTCAGGTCTCTCACCACGGATTGGCTCCCTACTCCTTGAGTCGTTCCCAGCATGGATTTCTGAAAGGATAACAGGTAAAGGTAAGGGTGTCCCATAACGGAAGGGGACGGGATAGCCTAGTGGTCAGAACATTGCGCTCGCAATTTGACGACCCGGGTTCGATTCCCGTTCGAGGGGATTTTCCCTTGGAGTTAACATCAGTACTTACTACATTCTCTCCAAAAGTCCTTCGGATGAGACTATAAACCGAGGTTCCGTGTGCGAACGCACGCAGAGCATTTCGCGCACATGTTAAAACCCTTTTCCGCCTTTCGAAAGAGCAGGCCATCGTGTGCCGGTAGGAGAGGATGACATTTTTTTTAAACCAGCACGCACACAGGTGTCGTGTTTAAACACCATCCCTGAGGAAAAATCGGGAGTTGGAGTCCCAGGGCGGCTCGGGGCTGTGTATGGCAACGTACTGGTGGCTCCTGCGACGATACTGGAACCATTCGTATCCGTCATTGCCTTTCCAATGGATCATTCCAGTGGCGTGGAGAGGGTGGGGTCTGCTGCATGGGTAACAGCTTGCCCTCCATACTTATTCACCCAGGCTTTGCGCTCTAGAGCGCAACTCCAAAGTTTCCGAGACTGGTGGGTGCATACTACTTTTAAAAGGTAAAGGCAAAGGTGTCCCATAACCTATGTGGTTGTAGGGGAGCAAGGCGTCAGAGACCTCAGCTTCTCTAGGGGTCAGCATGTTGAGGGCGGCGCCCTTCTCTCCCTCGCTACTTTATCTTCCCTGACCCTAAAGAGGGCAGGTACCCATTGACAGCTGGGGGAACTGGGGGAACTGCACTGTAGCCAAGGCGCGCAAACGGTCACCCTTCAGCGGCTTGTTTGACGGTACCACCAAGCTGAATATCCCCCACGCTCCCCCCCTCCCCCATCCCCCCACACACACACCTTCTTCACCCCCTCCCCCTCCCGTACCCCTTCCTCCTTACAGGTCTCCCCCTCCCAAAACAACCCACCAATAAATCAATGTCACTTTGAGGAAGTCTTCAACGGTTTGTTTCAAGGTGGCATCAAGTTGAATATTACCCACACTCACCGACCCCTCCCCCACCTACCCCCCCCCCCTTCTCCTCCCTCCCCCCCCCCCGTTTACCCCCCAAATACTCACTCTAAGAAAGTTTTCAGCGGCTTGTTTTACGGCGGCACCAAGATCAGTATCACCCACACTCAACCACCCCCCTCCTTCTCCACCCCCTCCTCCCCCTAACCCCCCCCCCAAAAAAAAAAAAAAAAAAAAAAAAAGATTACTCACTTTGAGGTAGTCGTCAGCGGTTTGTTTGACGGTGGCACCAAGCAGAGTATCACCCACACTCACCTACCCCCCCCCCTTCTCCACCCCCTTCCCCTTGCCCCCACCCCTCCCAGGTTCCCCACCGCCCCCCCCCCCCCCCCCCCCCCTGCCCCCGCCAAATACTCACTTTGAGGTAGGCCTAGTCCTCAGCGGCTTGTTTCACGGTGGCACCAATCTGAATTTCACCCACACTCACCTACCCCTCCCCACCTATCCCCCCCCCCTTCCCCTGACCCCTCCCCCTACTCCCCCCCCCCCCCCCAAAAAAAAAAGATAAGATTACTCACTTTGAGGTAGTCCTCAGCGGTTTGTTTCACGGTGGCACCAAGTTGAACGTCATCTTCACTCACCCCCCACCTAACCCCCCCTCCCCCTTCTCCAACCCCCTGCCCCTCCTTCTCCACCCTCCCCCAAAACCCCCCCCCCTGCAGCTTCCCCCCCCCTGCCCCCCCCCCCCCCGGCCAAATACTCACCTTGAGGTAGTCTTCAGCGGCCTGTTTGACAGTGACCCCCAGTGGAGCGTCATCCTCTAGGTAGTCAGGCATGGGCTCGCTGATGATGCGCTGGCAGAAGTCGAAGGCTCTTTGGAAATCCCGGTCATTTTGGCTCCCCATTCTTCCCAGCTGTGTGTGTCAAAATCAAAGTTTTTATTTTTTTTTAATTTTATTTCCTGGATGGTATGTTGAATAAGCATTGATTTGCTTTTTTTTTTCATCAAAACATC
>CM060343.1:30744697-30747197 GCA_030674155.1 Stramonita haemastoma
ACGCAAAATGAGATTTAAAAAAAAAAACCAAAACCAAGATTCCTCACAACAACAACAACCACAACCTTGTTCACATCTCACATCTCACAGCTCACACCTCACAGCTCACTGTTCACATCTCACAGCTCACAGCTCACATCTCACAGCTCACATCTCACAGCTCACACCTCACACCTCACTGTTCACATCTCACAGCTCACAGCTCACATCTCACAGCCCACAGCTCACTGTCCACTGTCTACTGACCTGGAACATGAAGTTGATAGCCATCCACAGCAGGTTGACCATGCTGAAGCCGAAACACACCTGGTTCCTCAGCTCTATCAGCTGAACCGCCATCTCCTTCTCCTTCTCCTTGTCTGAGTCCAGGGGCTTGAGGTATTTCTTGATGAAAGCCTGACAGAGAGAGAGAGAGAGTCAGACAGACAGTTAGACAGACAGGCAGACAGACAGACAGACAGAGAGGCAGACAGGCAGGCAGGCAGGCAGACGGACAGACAGAAAAATCTTTTTTTTTGATGAAAGGCTGACAGAGAGAGAGAGATAGACAGTTAGACAGACAGGCAGACAGACAGATAGTCAGACAGACAGACAGGCAGACAGACAGATAGTCAGACAGACAGACAGACAGACAGACAGACAGACAGACAGACAGACAGAGACAGACAGACAGACAGACAGACAGACAGTCCCTCCCTCCATCAATCCACCCCTCCCTCAATCCATCCCTCAGTCCCTCCATCACTCCCTCCTTCCCTCTCTCCCTCTCTTCTCACCTTCCAGAAGACGAGTTCTTCGTCGAAGAGTTTCATGATCTCTCCGTCCCCCAGTCCCTTGTCCTCAATCCACTTGGGGTTTTCCAGATCGTTCCGCATCACCCGTTCTTCCACCGCCTCCGATATGATCTGTCAGTTCACACACACATATACATGTTAATTATACAATGTATGCATGTACATTCGCGCGCGTGCGCGCACACATACACACACACAGACAAACATACATGCACGCATGCATGTACACACACAGACAAACACATATTATATGCATCTAAGTTCTCTCTCTCTCTCTCTCTCTCTCTCTCTCTCTCTCTCTCTCTCTCTCTCTCCTCTCTCTCTCCTCTCTCTCTCTCTCTCTCTCTCTCTCTCTCCTCTCTCTCTCTCTTATGATGCGTGACATGAGAGCGCGACTAAGACTACTGCTGTGTTGAAAGGAAACGTTCACAAAGATGTTTCTTAATTAATGTATGTATACTTCCAGAGAGGGTTAACAACATGAAAAAAAGTTACCCCATGAAAGACAGTATATCTGTTTAGAATAATGATACGGAATCCATGTCATGAAGACTGTTTGGGCTGTTGATCATTATGCTTTTCATTGATTCTATGTTTTGTGCCCAGTCCCCATCCCACTGTCCCTTTGTGAATGGGCGTCAATGCTTATCACAAATAAACAATTGTCATTGTCATTGTCATTCTCTCTCTCTCTCTCTCTCTCCTCTCTCTCTCTCTCTCTCTCTCTCCTCTCTCTCTCTCTCTCTCTCTCTCTCTCTCTCTCTCTCTCTCTCTCTCTCTCTCTCTCTTAACCACCCCCTTTCCCTGTCCACTCATCCATACAGCTATCCACTTTTCTTTTCCTACTTGTTTTTACATCCTTTCTTCTTTTCTATCTCCCTTCCCTTATTTATTTTTTTATCCTTTCCCTGTCTTCCCCTTTCCTTCCTTCCTTCCTTCCTTTCTTCCGTCCTTCTTTTGTGTTTTACACAGCTGTCAGTTTCCCCCACTTTCAGCTCCTCTTAGCTACTAATTAATCCATCCAATCCCATCCCAGCCCAGATGGGGCCAGCTGGTGCTAATTACAGCAGGAACTGACCACACTTGGACAAGGTAAAAGGAAAGGACGCGCTGAAATATAGCAGCACATCTTTCTAGGATGTTTTGGTGTTTTCCTTACTGTAATTGGTGGCAATAGTTTGTGTGTATGTGGGCATGGGAGGTATGTTTCTGAATTATGTTTTTTTTGGTACTCTATTTGAAAATTTATATATATATTATATATATATATATATATATATATATATATATATATATATATATATATATATATATATATATATATATATACATATATATTCGGATGAGACTCGAAACCGAGGCCCCGTGTGCGAATGCACGCAGAACATCTTGCGTACACGTTAAAACCCCGTTCCACCTTTCGGAAGAGTAGGCCATCGTGTGCCGGTAGGAGCGGATGACACAATTATAACAAACCAGCATGCACACAGGTGTCGTGTTTAGACACCATCCCTGAGGAAAAATCGGGGAGTTGGAGTCCCAGAGCGGCTCGGGGCTGTAGGTATATGGCAACGTTCTGGTGGCTCCTGCGACGGTACTGGAACCATTCGTATCGGTCATTGTCCTTTCCAATGGATCATTCCAGTGCCGTGGAGAGGGGGGGGGGGTCTGCTGCATGTAAACAGCTTGCCCTCCATACATACTTG
>CM060343.1:30752197-30774697 GCA_030674155.1 Stramonita haemastoma
CAGTTAGTAATAATCGTTTTGTAGAAAATATCGTTGACTCATCATTATACCTACTCAATGATGGTAGCATAACACGCATCCCTGACATTTCTACTCACAGGGCTTCAGCCATTGATCTCACTTTAATATCTCCTGCTTTAGTGCCAGAGTGCGAATGGAACACATATGAAGAATCTCTGGGAAGTGACCACATACCTATCATCATTAGTTTTGGCTTTAAATTAGAACAGCGTGAAAAGCAGACTGACAAGATCCCAAAATTTAACTACAAACAAGCAAACTGGAATATTTTTGAAAGTTTTTTGTCCAGAGCTGATTTGAGCAACATAGAAAATAAAGAGATAAATGAACTCTACTCATTGTTCACATGCACAGTTCTAAGAGCTGCAGATCTATCCATCCCCTCTGTTAGATCAGACCGGTCAAACAAGCACACTGGGAATGTTTGGTGGACTGCAGCTTGTGAAGAGGCAGTTAATAATAAAAAAAAATGAAATATAAAATGTATGCACGTCGAAAATCCCCGATAAGTCACAAAAATCTGTTAGAAGCAAAGAAAAATAGCGCCAAAGTTATAGCTGAATCTAAAAGACAGTACTGGTCTTCCTTTTGTAATCAAGAAATCTCAGACCATAAACATGAGCAGACAATCTGGAAAAAACTAAATGAAATGAAAAACGGAGTTACATTACCCTCTTATCCAATAAAACTGGATAACGAAGAGTTCCCTAACAACTTTAAAAAAGCAGAAGCATTTGTAGAAACTTTTTCTGAATCTATGAATATAAAAGGTTTATCTCCAAACTTACGTCTTCACAGAACGAAGGAAGAAACTAAGGACAAGTACAGGGATCCAGAATCTGATAATAATCATTATATTAATGCTCCTTTAACTATAAATGAAATACGGGACGCTTTATCTTCTCTGCCCAATAAAAAGTCATCCGTTGGACTTGATGGTATCTCAAATGATATGTTAAAACATCTACCAGGAAAGTGGATTGCTTTCTTACTCAACATTTTTCAAAAATGTTGGATCACAGGTGAAGTGCCTTATATTTGGAAGCAATCAATTGTTATACCAATACTAAAGCAAGGAAAACCTCGAAATGACAAGAAAAGTTACAGACCTATTGCTTTGACATCCCATGTTTGTAAACTTATGGAAAGAGTAGTCTTAAAACGATTAGTTCACTTCTGTTGTAAAAATGATATCATACCAGCTAACCAAACTGGTTTTCAAAAAGGAAAATCATCAGTCGACCATTTAGTGAAACTCACCACTCAAATTAAATATCAGTTTGCAAGAAGAAAAAATATTCTTGCAACATTTTTTGACATTAAAAAAGCCTACGATCAAGTATGGCATGCCAAATTATTGTATAAACTGAAACATATAGGACTGTCGGGATACATTTACTGCTATATAAAAAGTTTCTTGAGTGAAAGGAGCATGCAAGTACGGGTAGGGAATACATATTCAAATTTTAGACCTCTACAGATGGGTCTACCTCAAGGCTCAGTGATAGCACCGATTTTGTTCAATATCTTATTATATGATCTACCTAATCATATTTCTAACACAGTCACCATTGCTCAATATGCAGATGACATCTGTATGTGGATGAATGTAACGATGAAACGAACAACCCCCAAGAGGGCTTTAAATCACATAAGAAAGGTATATCAAACAGAAATTGACAAAGTAAATCAATATATTTCAGAAAATGGGCTTACAATGTCCCCAGAAAAAACACATATTGTACTTTTCAATAACGGTAGTAATCCCAATGATCTTCCATCATTTAGATTAGAAAATGACGTCATTCAATATGAGCAATCTGTGAAATTCCTTGGTGTTATCATTACTTCCAAACTTAGCTGGAATTCACACATCGAATATATAATTAATAAAGCCAGAAAAAGCATTAACCTTTTGAAAATCATCAATAAGCAAAAGTGGGGTCAAGACCCTTTGATACTGAAACACTTAGCAACATCACTTGTTCGTTCTAAGTTAACCTACGGTCAAGAAGTGTTTTTCAGTGCTCCGAACTACCTAAAAAGAAAGCTACAAAGTTTAGATTGCAAGGCATATCGCCTTGCGCTTGGTGTTCCCTTCCATGCATCATCTTTTGGTACATATAAAGAAGTAGATGTACTTCCTTTAGAAGAATACAGACGACTAGCATGCGCAAAATATATTGTCAGAAGTTCTTCATGCAGCAATTTTGTCGCAAAAGAGGTTAAAATGAAATCAGATGTCGATTTTCCCAAAAGAGCAAGAGGCATATTTTCCTTATCTACAATTAGGTCATATTCGAAAGAATTACTGGACAAAGCAGGAATCATCCCAGAGAATGTTGATGTTGAGCAAAAAACCACACCTTGTCCAAAGTGGGAGCAACACAGAGCACACTTTGACATTGAGCATACACCTTACAGGAAAGACGATAATCCACATATTGTAATCAGTTCCGTCAGATCGCACATTCAAAACACATACCCAAATCATCTAAAAATCTATACAGATGGATCACTTCTTAGCAATCATCAAGCAGGTGCAGCCTTTGTCGTCCCTGAATTTAAAACTGAAAAATCCTACTACCTTGGAAAAAATCGATCTGTTTACACAGCCGAACTAATGGCAATTTTAATGGCTTTAAACTATGTCAACGAACTACCTTTTCTTGTCAACCAAATTTTATTTTGTGTCGATTCAAAATCAGCCCTACATTCACTTAGATCTGCTTCAGTAAAACCGCATTGTAATATTGTGACAGAAATTCATCATTTAATACATTGTCTTATTTTAAGAGGAACAGATGTGAGTTTCTGTTGGGTTCCGTCTCATCTTGGCTTTTATTGCAATGAATGGGCAGATCGCGCTGCTAAAAGGGGTGCAAAACAAGAGAAAGGATCAACAATTTTAATATATCCACTCTCAATTTCTGAGACTTACAATCTATTGGAAAAAGAATCCAAGAATGAAATGAAATTATTAGTTAAAGATTTTGGTAGCATTTCTAAACATCATATTGTAAAGGCTTATAACTTAAAAAATATAGTTTCGAATTTTCCACATTATAGTATGGCGAAGCTCAGACAAGTAATCTCGCTACTTTACAGACTAAAGCTTAATGCATATAAAACAAAATTTGTGACAGGCGTTACGTGCTGTTGTGGTGAAAACATTTCAATTTTTCATTTGATTTTTGAATGTAAAGTTTTAAAAACTTTTTTGCCCAATATTCCCGATTGTTCATTAGAAAATGTTTTCAGTGATTTTTCATTAATGTTCAGAATTTGTGAATATTTGCTTCAAAGTCCAGTTGCCCGTTTAGTTTAGTTTGGACTTTAGCTTTTTCTTGTTTTAATAACATTTCAATTTTACCGATGATTATTATTGCCTGTTAAAACACACATAAAACACACACACACACACACACACACACACACACACACACACACACACACAGTCACACACACAGTCACACTCACACACACAGTCACACACACAGTCACACACACACACACACACACACACACACACACACACACACACACACACACACACACACACACACACACACCACACACACACACGCATGCACACACGCGCAAGCGCACACACACACACACACACACACACACACACACACACACACACACACACACACACACACAATGCACGCAAGCGTGCTCGCACGCACACACAAACACACACACACATATTGTAGCATTTATTTTACTCAAGATTACTTGCTTCTATTTGTCCTTTTTACTTCTTTTTTTTTTTTTTTTTTTTTAAAATATATATATTTATATTTATATATATATATATGTTGTTGTTTTTTTTATCCTCCATTCACCTGTCCACACAAACACACCACCATTCCCCCCCCCCCCCCCCCCCAAATTATTTGTCTAAAATCACTTTTTAGTGGATAGACGTTAAAAGGAAGACCACACACACACACACACACACACAACCACACTGACCGGCAGACAGTACATCTCCATGGGGTGACACAGGCCGGCGATGAGGAAGATGAAGACGAGAAAGACGATCACCAGAACACTGGGATGCCAGATGCTCTTCTCCACCGCCGTCACGATCACGCCCACGAACACGATCATCATCACGAACGCGTAGAACGTGCTGTGAGGAGGAGGAGGAGAAGCCATTATCATCATTATTCTTGTTTTATCATTTTCGTTGTCGTTGTTGTTGTTGTCGTTGTTGTTGTCAAAGGCAAAGTTCTTTATTTCAGAAAAAGATATTTTGGGTGCATGGAAATGCATACACAAAACCATCCAAATCATCATCAGCAATCGCAATCTTCCTCTTCATCATCATCATCATTACCATCATGATCGTCATCAACATCATCATCAGCAGCAGCAGCAGCATGATTGTCGTCGTCGTCGTCATCGCCATCATCATCATAATTGTTACCGTGATCATTGTCATCGTCATCGTCATCGTCATCGTCATCGTCATCATCATCATCATCATCATCATCATCATCATCATCATCATCATCATCATCTTTTTTTTTTCTATCATCAAATTATTTGAAAACGATGATAATTGTGCAGGTTAGCCTTTACCTAAAATAGGACAAGGTTGTTGTTTTCTTTTAATCAAACAAACGGAGCTAAACTTGGATAAGACAAAACGAGAACAAACCAAACTGCAATAAAACCATTGATAATTATGTAGTTTGGCCCTTATCTTCAGTTAGGACAGGGTTTAAAAAATTATTCAATTTATACTACTTTAAGTCACGGCAGATTTCTCTGTGAGAAATGCAGGCTGCTCTCCCCGGGAAAAGCATTTAACTACAAAAGCAATACCACCCGTTATTTTTATTTTCTTTTTTCCTGTCTGCAACTGTATTTGTTTCCTATCATTGTGACTTTATACTACATAATTTTGCCAGGGACAACTGTCTTGTTGCTGTGGGTCCTTTTACGTGCGCTAAATGATTTTGTATAACATACAGGACCTCAGTTTATCGTCTCGTCCGAAAGACTAGCACTCAAACCACCACTCATGGTCTAATGGAGGAGGGGGGGAACTTTTGGGCCCAAACGAGATTATATCACTGCACACTTTAAACTTAGACTTTTCGCTTTCTAGTCAAGCTCGTTACCTCTAGACCACTTGAACAAAACAAACAAAAACAGACGAAACTGGAATACGAAAAAAAAAATGGGTGGCGCTGCACTTGCGGCGACGTGCTCTCCCTGGGAAAAGCTGCCCAAATTTCTCGCAGAGAAATCTGCTGTGGCATAAAAAAAAAATTACAATGAGGATGAAAAAAACGGTAGCCTCCTCCCCCCTAAAAAAACAACACACAAACAAAGTCTATTGGATGCCAGCCGCCCTGAGGGAACTCACCTGAGCAGAGCGGCCAGGTAGAGCTGTATGTTGCTTTTGCAGCGCAGACAGACGACGAGGTAGATGAGGGCAGGGACCATGGCGATGACGTAGGACCACTCCAGGTCCACCTTGAACACCACTCCGATGGCTCCTGGTATAACACAGCATTGAGGACAAATTCCTTTTTGTCAATAAGTCAGGAATAAGTTTTTTTTTCTTTTTTTAGGGAGGTCTTTATTTTTTGTTAGAAGAGGGGGGAACAGGGGGAGGATATTTGGCAAGGGCATAAATCAGGTTTACATTTAACATCACTCCGATGGCTCCTGGTATAACACAGCATTAAGGACAAATTCCTTTTTTATCCATAGGTCATGAATAAGTTGCTTGTTGTTTTTTGTATTTTGGGGGGGTCCTTCATTTTTTTGTTAGAAGAGGAGATGGGGGGGGGGGGTATTTGTGACAATGGCATAAATCAGGTTCACATTAAACACCACTCCGATGGCTCCTGGTATAACACAGCATTAAGGACAAACCATTGTTTGTCAATAGTTTATAAATAAGTTGTTTGTTGTTGTTATTGTTGTGAGATTTCCTTTACTTTTTAGGTTAGGAGGGGGAGTAGGGCAGAGGGAAGTATCTGTGACAATGGCATAAATATTGAACATCACTTCAGTGGCTCCAGGTATAACACAGCATTAAGGACAAGCCCTTTTTTGCCAACAGGTCATGAATAAGTTGTATTGGGGGGGAGGGGAGTTTGGGGGGTCTTTCATTCTTTTTATAGGAGACACAACATAACGCAACATAACGGACAACTTTTTTGGTTGATATTCATGAACAAATGAATAAAATAATGACCACTTTGTCGCTAATTTTTGTTTTGTCTTTTGGGGGGACAAGGAATGTAAATCTGGTACAGATTTATCTTGAATGATTGCTCCAGTGGCTACTGTTTAAACACAGCATTATGGACAACGTTTGAGGGCCAATATTTCTTCTTTTTTTTCTTCTCAAAGTTGATGTGGCTTTTTTCGGGGAGGGGGGTAAGAAGGGGGGCATCTGTGGCATTGACAAACTCACCTTGAGGACTCCTTCAACGGCTTCCAATATAACACAGCCTATTCCCCGAAGTCGGAATGTGGCGACCTTAATGGTGGATAAAAAAGTCGCTTACGCAAAATCTCATCTTTGGTGAACCTCAGAGCTAAGGCTAGGAACCCCCCCCCCCCAAAAAAAAAAACAACAACAAAAAACAAACAAACAAACAAACAAACAAACAAAAACCCAGATAAACTTTAAAATGGCTCAAGAAGGAAGATAACAGGACGGTTTAGACATTCACCTGCCTAACAAGTGTTTTGGTTTCTGTTTTGTTGTTGGGTGTTTTTTTTTGCGAGTATAGAATTAATTAAGGATGGGAAATCGGTGTGTGTGTGTGTGGTGTGCATATTCATGCTTAAATACAAAAGTACATGAACATTTTTTGAATATTTACTATATGTCCATAAATCATTCTTAAAATAATTGTCCCACTCTCGTGTGTGTGTGTGTGTGTGTGTGTGTGTGTGTGTGTGTGTGTGTGTGTGTGTGTGTGTGTGTGTGTGTGTGTGTGTGTGTGTGTGTGTGTGTGTGTGTGTTTGTGTGTTTGTGTCTTTGTGTGTTTGTGTGTTTGTTTGTTTGTGTGTGTGGCGTGTTGTGTGTGTGTGTTTGTATGTGTGTGTGTGTGTGCGCGTATGTGTGCATGTGTGTGCGTACGTGCGTGCGCGCGCGCGTGTGTGTGTGTGTGCGTGTGCGTGTGCGTGTGCGCGCGCGCGTGCGTGCATGTGCGTGCGTGCATGTGTGAGTCTATGTGTGTGTGCACGCGTGCGTGCGTGCATGTGTGTGTGTGTGCGTGAGTGTGTGTGTGTATGTGTGCACGCGCTTATACCTAATTTGTCAGTGATACAATGAACAAGTACCATCACCACAATTATGCAAAAACCACGTTCAGGCTTTTTGTTTTCAGTGTGGTTATTGACATGGCAAGCTTGTTGCTTCAAAGCTCTGACAAGTAGTTAGCAGTCATGCGCCGAACACTGGCACCTTCATCACACTGCTTTGAAAGCTTGAAAGAGAAAAAAGAGATTATATTATAATTGATGATATGCTTTTAAAAAACAACAACGTGAATATTGTAGTTCCGTTGACTTGAAGTAAAAGAATATTGTGACTAAAGCTGATTTAAAGAAAACAAATGAGTTTTGTAGCTACTAATTTGAATGAAGAAAACGAATATGGTAGCTCAAGTTGATCTGAAGAAAACGAATATTGTACCTAAAGTTGATCTGAAAAAAACGAATATTGTACCTAAAGTTGATCTGAAGAAAACGAATATTGTACCTAAAGTTGATCTGAAAAAAACGAATATTGTACCTAAAGTTGATCTGAAGAAAACGAATATTGTACCTAAAGTTGATATGAAAAAAACGAATATTGTAGTTTGTGTTATGGCTGAAGAACGGTTTCAACAGAATATTTTCACATGTCTATGCAGGCCTTGGCAGTTTGCTACATCACCGCCTTCACCTATCCCCCTACTGTGGCTGACCGTTGGGGCACCACTGAAGATTTCCCATCCAGCTTCCTCCACTCTTCAGGGTTTTCAGCTTTCCGCAGCAGATCGTTCCACCCAAGGCCTGTAATGACACTCTCTGATGTTGTCTTCCCATCATTTCCTCTGTCTGCCTCTTCCTCTCCCTCCCCTTACTGTTCCCTGTAGGACAGTCTTGGCCAGTCCAGATGTTCGTGTGACGTGCCCGTACCACTTCAGTTTGCTTAAAAAAAAATTTTTTAGCTAAAGTCAGGAGCTCTTCATATGGTCCGATGTCATTCTTTATTCTGATTTTCACTTCTTCATTAGTGATGTGATCTCTGTATAAAATGCCAAGGAGTTCGCGAAAGCATCTCATCTCCATTGCCTGTATCCTTCTTTCAATGTCTGCTGTTATGGTCCATGTTTAACATGTGTACAAATAATATGGACATGACTAGGGAACACATCAGTCTGATCTTGAAGCTCATGAGGATGTTCAGTAGTACCGTAAAATCCCTAGCATAAGCCCACCATCTAGCAAACGCCCACCCCCCACTTTGGGCCAAAAGTTGCGCACAGGGGTAACTACCTAGCAAACGCCCACCCTGCTTTTTTCAAAGAGACTATGCTCGCTTTCACTAGGATTTGTGCAGACTGTTCTAAAAGTCATCCTTTCCCCCTCCTTTACCTTTTCGTGTTTCTTTCTTTTTTCTTATTCTTTGTCCCCTCTCCTCACTCCCACCCATCCCCAACAAAGTGAATTAAAATTACATCAAGCTTTTTACACTGACGTCTTTTGTCTGTCAGTGACGTACCGGTACTTTGACGACGCTTCCTGATGGCCGGAAGTTGGTTCTTGAATCTATGTGCCATTTTTGCAAAATGCCGAAGCGACAGTCTTACACTGTATCTTTCAAATTGGAAGCCCTCCTGTATCTGGATAACGAAGCAGGTGGGAATGTTTCGGAGTGTGCCCGTGAATTTCCTGTGGATAGGAAGAGGATCAGGGAATGGAATGAAAACAGAGTTAGACTTGAACAGCAGTACGGAAAAGACAAACAAAAACGGAAACTGTCAAAAGGACCAGCAGTTAGATCTGAACATGTCGACCAAGGTGTGCTGCATTATCTGGAAGATGAAAGATCTGAAGGCAGGGTATTGCAAAACAAGGACCTACAACCGAAAGCGATGGAACTCGTTGGCCTTCTTTGCCTCAAAATCCCCTTTTTTCTATTTTCCTTCAACTCTACTCACACGACCTAACTTACATACTTTCGGGGTTTGTATTCACTCAATTACACGGTTGAGCACAAAAATGATTTTGTGCAAAGGGGTCCATCCCTAGCAAACGCCCACCCCCCAATTTTGCCCTAAATCAGTGCACAGGGGGGTGGGCGTATGCTAGGGATTTTACGGTAATAGCAGTTGTCGTAGTCGTAGTCCTAGTCCTAGTAGTACTGGTAGCAGTAGAAGTGGTAGTAGTAGCAGCAGCAGTAGTAGTAGTAGTAGTAGTAGTAGTAGTAGTAGTAGTAGTAGTAGTAGTAGTAGTAGTAGTAGTAGTAGTAGTAGTAGTAGTAGCCATTGCGTGTTGGTAGGAACGGATGACAAAATTATAAAGAAAAACCCAACATGCACACAGGTGTCGTGTTTAGACACCATCCCTGAGGAAAAATCGGGGAGTTTGAGTCCTGAGGGCGGCTCGGGGCTGTATATGACAACGTTCTGGTGGCTCCTGCGACGGTACTGGAACCATTCGTATCGGCGACTGTCTTTCCAATTGACCATTCCAGTGGCATGGAAAGGGAGGGGGGGGGGGTCTGCTGCACGGGTAACAGCTTGTCCTCCATACTAACTTACCCAGGCTTTGCTCTCTAAAGACTAGAGCGCAACTTCATAGTCTCCCGAGACTGATGGGTGCCTAGTAGTAGTAGTAGTAGTAGTAGTAGTAGTAGTAGTAGTAGTAGTAGTAGTAGTAGTAGTAGTAGTAGTAGTAGTAGTAGTAGTAACAGTAGCAGTAGTAGGAATAGTGGTAGTAGCTGTAGCAGTAGTGGCAGCTGATGTTGTTGTTGTTGCTGTTGTTGTGGTAGTTGTACTATGATGCTGCTATTGTTGTTGTTGCTGTTGTTGATATTGTTGTTATTGTCATTGTTTTGTCCCATGAGGCTGTTGTTGTTGTTGTTGCTCTATGAGGCTGTTATTGTTGTTGCTGCTGTTGTTGCTGCTGTTGTTGTTTTGCTGTTGTTGTTGTTGCTGTTGTTGTAGTTGTTCCATGGGGCTTTTATTGTTGTTGCTGCTGTTGTTGTTGTTCTTGCTGTTGTCCCATGAACCTGATGTTGTTGTTGTTGTTGCTGTTGTTCCATGCTGCTGTTGTTGTTGCTGTTGTAACACGAGGCTGTTGTTTTTTGCTGTTGTTGCTGTTGCTGCCGTTGTTGTTGTTGTTGTTGTTGTGAGACGAGGCTTTTGCTGTTGTTGTTGTGTTCCATTAGGCTGTTGTGTTGTTTGTTGTTGTTGATGATGTTGTAGTTGTTGCATAAGGCTTTTGTTGTTGTTTGTTGTTGTTGATGTTGTAGTTGCTCCATAAGGCTTTTGTTGCAGTTGCTGCTACTGTTGTTGTCTCGTCATGCTGTTGTTGCTGTTGTTGTTGTTGTAGTTGTTGCTGTTGTTCCATGATGTTGTTGATGTTGATGTTGATGTTGCTGTTGTTGTTGTTGTTGCTGTCCCATGAGGCCGTTGTTGCTGCTGTTGTTTTTCCATGATGTTGTTAATGTTGTTGTTGTTGCTGTTTCACGAGGCAGTTGTTGTAGTTGTCTTAGTTGCTGTTGTAGTTGTTGTTGTCCCATACTTTCTTCGCCAAGTTTGGACACCAGTGCAAAGCAGCTTAAACAATGTGTGTATCGAATTTGCTTATCGAGAGAACAAGTCACTGATCCCAGTGAAGCCTAAATAGGGGACCTGTTTGTGTCATCCCTGCTACACCCTTGCTGGTCTAATGTGCTTTAACAGAACTGATGGGTCTTTAAAGTGTTGTTGTTGTGCGTTCCCCAACTGAACACTCATTCACCCAGAATGTGCCACTCTGACTCACTCATCCATCCTACCTGGGAATCACTGTGAGATTGAAATTGCACACTGGATGAGAGGTTTGCGTGTATCACTGTTTTCAAGTACCTCACCATATTGGCAGCCATACTCCAACTTCAGAGAAAATGTTAGATGTGTCTGCATGAGTCTGGAGTTAACATCAGTGCTGAATCCACTCTCCCCAAAAGTCCTTCGGATGAGACTTTAAACCGAGGCCCCGTGTGCGAACGCACGCAGAACATCTTGCGCACACGTTAAATCCTGTTCCGCTTTTCGTAAGAGTAGGCCATCATGTGCCGGTGGGAACAGATGACGTTTACAAAACTGCATACACACGGGACTGGATGTAAAAAAAAGTCACAAGAGTGTTTATTCCATTATTCTCGATATAAAAAGAATAAATAAATAAATGATGTTACGAGCGCTCATTCACATCCAGGGAACTTGGTTTTAAGTTTCATCCGAAGAGGAACAGAAACAGAACTAATGGGGAGTCCACAGTAGGTAAGTACATGATGTGCATACAGTACAGGTGTAAGTATGAGTCAAGGACCACCATTTGTTTCAGATTTGAAAATGATGTGGGAGTATGTCATCTTGGAACCTGCAAGATAACATAAACACAACACGACATTGCTGATGAGCGTGGCTTTGCCATGGTGAGACTCATTCGTGCGAATTTGCTCAATTCCTGCAAAGTTTTCGTTTTGAAATTTTGATCCTTTTTTTAGAATCCTTATTGTCCTTCCACACGGTAATTTCAATCAAGCGTGACTATTTGGAGTTAATGTTTTTGACTCCAAATAATTCTTTTTTGTTACAGAATTTCTCAAAATTTCTGCATCTAGAAAAGGAATTTCAAAATCAAATCTTTTGGGTTGGTGGCCAAAAAAAAATATTGAAAATTTTGATAGATTTTGAAACAAATTGTTCAAAATCAACAGCACCAAAATTTTGCTCGAAAATCAATGAATCATCATTTCAAATTCGATTTTGATATTTTGTTTTCTTTCTTTTTTTTCAGGGGGTGGGGTGATAGTATGTCATTACCGTATGGTGTTCTTTAAACTCATTTTTGTGGTTATCATTTAGCATTAAAAGCTAAAAAAAAAAATGCCAAGCAGCAATACACCATGGTTTAGTGTTACATGACACACCCGTGTACACAGTGAGAAATCCTCAGTTCGAATCTTCTTGAAAATTAAAACACCCTACCCTCTGCACTAGACAATGAGTGATGGTCTGGGTTCTAGTCTTTCAGACGAACCAAATGACCCAGATTTTACGAACAACATGAAATTAAAACGTAAAAGGTAAAGATGTCCCATAACCTATGTGGTCGTAGGGAAGCGAGGCATCAGAGACCTCAGCTTCTCTAGGGGCCAGCATATTGAGGGCAGCGCCCATCTCTTCTTTCTCGCTGCTTTACTTTCTCTGACCCTAAAGAGCGTAGGTACCCTTTGACAGCTGGCTGAACTGGGGGACTGTACTGAAGCCAAGTCGCACTTATCATTCGTAAAAGAGCCTTCGGCATGAAGAGAGCTGTGCCTGGCAGAAGTTTTATGAAAGCCAAACTCTCACAGAAAATCGAATCGGACATGAACAGAAGACAACTGAAGGGCACTAACCTATGGTGGTGGAAGGGGGGAGGGAGAAAAAGCCTTTTTCTCTTGAAAAAAGGAAAACCTAACACACCGAGAAATGTGCACTGCCTCTGCTTACAACACACTGCAATTGAATACAAAACAAACCAATACGGTACGATACAATACAACACGATACAATACGATATATACAGTACATTACAGTACAATACAATGCAGTGCAGTAGAACAGAATACATTCCAATGCAATGCAATGCAATACAACACAATACATTACATCACATCACAAAACAATACAATGCAAACCAACACAATACAATGCCTTACAATACAGATCATTACTATATATTGCATCGCAGTTTTAATGCAATACTATATTATGATACAATCAAACACTCCACAACACTATACAGTATAATACAATATAACGCAACACAATACAACACAATATAATAGGATACGATACGAAACAATGCAATATAACACAACACAGCACGATACAATACAACACAACACAATACAATATAAAACATTACAGAATACCATCAGGCACCACACTGTTACACACAATCCAGTAGAATCCAATCCAATCCAACCCTATCCAATACAAGAAAACGGAAGCCAAAATTGAACAGAAACTGGCCAAGCCAAAAAATTGAGCAGAAATTGGCCACTCAGTCAGTGATTAACATTAATATCAGCACGTTGAGTCTCATCAAGGCAAAAGCGATCTCATAAGGACAGATTTCACTGGAGTCTCACCCAGAAATACGGACACAATCCAATCCATAAGACCTGAAAATCACTCTGTGGTTGATTCCTTCTATCTTTAACCAATGGAATGAAAGAAAGAAAGAATGAGTGAATGAAAGAAAGAAAGAGAGAAAGGATGACAGGAAGGAAGGAAGAAAGAAAGAAAGAAAGAAAGATAGATAGATAGAAAGAAAGAAACAGAGAAGAGAGAGAGAGAGAGAGAGAGAGAGAGAGAGAGAGAGAGAGAGAGAGAGAGAGAGAGAGAGAGAGAGAGAGAGAGAGAGAGAGAGAGAGAGAGAGAGAGATGAAGAAAGGAAAGAAAGAATGACAGAAAAAAGGAATAAGAAGGACAGAAAGAAAGGAAGAAAGAATGGAAGGAAGGAACAAAGAATGAAAGAAAGGAAGGAAGGAAAGAAGGAAGAAAGAAAACAAATAAGAAAGGAAAGAAGAAAGAATGAAAGGAAGGAAGGAAGGAAGAAAGCACACACACACACACACACACACACACACACACACACACACACACACACACACACACACAACACACACACACACACACACACACACACACACACACACACACACACACACACACACACACACACACACACACACCCTCAACACACTCCCCACCCCACATCCCCACCACACACCCTCAACATCCCCCACCCCCACCCACCCACCCACCAGCCCCTCCTCCCCACCACCCAACCCTCCACAACCCATCCCCCACTACCCCCACCACCCCCCACCCACCCCCACCCACCACCACCCTTACCCCCCCCACCACCACCCTTATCCCCCCCCCACTACCCCAACTACCCCAACCCCCCCCCCCCCCCCCCCACACACACACACCCACACCCACACAAACTGACCGGCAATCATGAGGAGGACGTTCCAGGCCCGATGAGAGTGGCGAACATGAGGGCCACCTGATAGACCACGTACAGCATGGAGATGTTGCTGTTGACTGTCACCGTGTTGGAGTAGTCAGACAGCAGGTCCATCACGTTCGCCAGGGTTGAGGGCATCCATCTGGGGCATGATAAAAAATAGTATGAAAGAAGGAAGGAAGGAAGGAAGGAAGGAAAGAAGGAAGGAAGGAAGGAAGGAAGGAAGGAAGGAAGGAAGGAAGGAAGAAAGGAAAGAAGAAAGAATGAAAGGAAGGAAGGAAGAAAGCAAAGGAGTAGTCAGACAGCAGGTCCATCACATTGGCCACAGTGGAGAGCATCCATCTGGGTCACCATAAAAAAATAGTATGCCTTTTTGGTAAAAAAAAAAAATAAATAAATTTGTATGTGAAAAGTATTCATCTGTCATTATATAAAAATAGTATACCTTTTTGGTAAAAAAAAAAAGGTTCTTTTTTAATTTTTTTGTATGTGAAGAGCATTCATCTGGGTCATGATGAAAAAATAGTATAGTACTTTTCTGTACATTTTAAAACATCTTTATTATATGAAGAGCGGAGACACGTTGGCCAGAGTAGGGGGCATCCATCTGTGGCAAGATAAAAAAAAAATAGTATGAAGGAAAGAAGGAAGGAAGAAAACAAAGCAGAAAGGAAAGAAGAAAGAATGACAGGAAGGAAGGAAGAAAACAAAGAAGAAAGGAAAGAAGAATGACAGGAAGGAAGGAAGAAAACAAAGCAGAAAGGAAAGAAGAAATAATGACAGGAAGAAATAAGGAAACCAAAGGAGTAGTCAGACAGCAGGTCCATCACATTGGCCAGGGTGGACGGCATCCATCTGGGTCACCATAAAAAATAGTATGATACTTTTTTTTGTACATTAAAAAAAAACACCTTTATTATATGAAGAGCGAAGACACGTTGGCCTGAGTAGGGGGCATCCATCTGGGTCATGATGAAAAAATAGTATGAAGGAAGGAAGAAAACAAAGCAGAAAGGGAAGAAGAAAGAATGACAGGAAGGAAGGAAGGAAGAAAACAAAGCAGAAAGGGAAGAAGAAAGAATGACAGGAAGGAAGGAAGGAAGAAAACAAAGCAGAAAGGGAAGAAGAAAGAATGACAGGAAGGAAGGAAGGAAGAAAACAAAGCAGAAAGGGAAGAAGAAAGAATGACAGGAAGGAAGGAAGGAAGAAAACAAAGCAGAAAGGGAAGAAGAAAGAATGACAGGAAGGAAGGAAGGAAGAAAACAAAGCAGAAAGGGAAGAAGAAAGAATGACAGGAAGGAAGGAAGGAAGAAAACAAAGAAGAAAGAAAAGAAGAAATAATGACAGGAAGGAATAAAGAAAACAAAGAAGAAAGGAAAGAAGAATGACAGGAAGGAAGGAAGAAAACAAAGAAGAAAGGGATGAAGAAAGAATGAAGGGAAGGAAGGAAGAAAACAAAGAAGAAAGAAAAGAAGAAAGAATGAAAGGAAGGAAGGAAGAAAACAAAGCAGAAAGGAAAGAAGAAAGAATGAAAGGAAGGAAGGAAGAAAACAAAGAAGAAAGGAAAGAAGAAAGAATGAAAGGAAGGAAGGAAGAAAACAAGGAAGAAAGGAAAGAAGAAAGAATGAAAGAAAGGAAGGAAGAAAACAAAGGATTAGTCAGACAGCAGGTCTATCACGTTCGCCAGGGTTGAGGGCATCCATCTGGGTCATGATGAAAAAACATATAGTATGAAGGAAGGAAGGAAGGAAGAGGAAGGAAGGAAGGAAGGAAGGAAGGAAGGAAGGAAGGAAGGAAGAAACAAAGGAGAAAGGAAAGAAGAAAGAGTGAAAGGAAGGAAGGAAGAAAACAAAGGATTAGTCAGACAGCAGGTCTATCACGTTGGCCAGGGTTGAGGACATCCATCTGGGTCATGATGAAAAAAAAATGGTATACCTTTTTGTTACAAACAAAATCTCTTTTTTTAGGTTTGTTATATGAAGAGAATCCATCTGTGTTAGGATAAAAATAGTATACTTTTTTTTCTAAAAATGAAGGTTTAAAAAAAAGTGTATGTGAAGAGCATTCATCTTGGTCACCATAAAAATAGTTTACTTTTTGGTTAAAAAAAAAAGGGGGGTTTAAAAAAAAATAATTGAAGGGCATTCATCTGGGTCATGATGAAAAAATGGTATGATAATTTTTAAAAAAATGTTTTTAAACAAAAACCTTTATTATATGAAGAGCAAAGACACGTTGGCCAGAGTAGGGGGCATCCATCTGGGTCATGATGAAAAAATAGTATGAAGGAAGGAAGAAAACAAAGCAGAAAGGAAAGAAGAAAGAATGACAGGAAGGAAGGAAGGAAGAAAACAAAGCAGAAAGGAAAGAAGAAAGAATGAAAGGAAGAAAGGAAGAAAGCAAAGCAGAAAGAAAAGAAGAAAGAATGAAAGGAAGAAAGGAAGAAAACAAAGCAGAAAGAAAAGAAGAAAGAATGAGAGGAAGGAAGGAAGAAAACAAAGAAGAAAGGGATAAAGAAAGAATGAAGGGAAGGAAGGAAGAAAACAAAGAAGAAAGGAAAGAAGAAAGAATGAAAGGAAGAAAGGAAGAAAACAAAGCAGAAAGAAAAGAAGAAAGAATGAGAGGAAGGAAGGAAGAAAACAAAGAAGAAAGGGATGAAGAAAGAATGAAGGGAAGGAAGGAAGAAAACAAAGAAGAAAGAAAAGAAGAAAGAATGAGAGGAAGGAAGGAAGAAAACAAAGAAGAAAGGGATGAAGAAAGAATGAAGGGAAGGAAGGAAGAAAACAAAGAAGAAAGAAAATAAGAAAGAATGAGAGGAAGGAAGGAAGAAAACAAAGAAGAAAGGAAAGAAGAAAGAATGAAAGGAAGGAAGGAAGAAAGCAAAGGAGTAGTCAGACAGCAGGTCCATTACGTTGGCCAGAGTGGAGGGCATCCATCTGGGTTACGATGAAAAAATAGTATGAAGGAAGGAAGGAAAGAAGAAAACAAAGCAGAAAGGAAAGAAGAAAGAATGAAAGGAAAGAAGGAAGGAAGAAAACAAAGAAGGAAGGAAAGAAGAAAGAATGAAAGGAAGGCAGGAAGAAAACAAGGAATGAAAGGAAGGAAGGAAGAAAGGAAAGAGGAAAGAATGAGAGAAAGGAAGAAAGAAAACAAAGAAGAAAGGGAAGAAGAAAGAATGAAAGGAAGGACAGAAGAAAGAAGAAAGGGAAGAAGGAAGAAAACAAAGGAGTAGTCAGACAGCAGGTCCATCACGTTGGTCAGGGTGGAGGGCATCCATCTGGGTCACCATAAAAAAATAAATATAGTATGAAGGAAGGAAGGAAGGAAGGAAGGAAGGAAGGAAGGAAGGAAGGAAGGAAGGAAGGAAGGAAGGAAGGAAAGAAGGAAGGAAGGAAGGAAGGAAGAAACAAAGGAGAAAGGAAAGAAGAAAGAATGGAAGGAAGGAAGGAAGAAAACAAAGGATTAGTCAGACAGCAGGTCTATCACGTTCGCCAGGGTTGAGGGCATCCATCTGGGTCACGATGAAAAAACATATAGTATGAAGGAAGGAAGGAAGGAAGGAAGGAAGGAAGGAAGGAAGGAAGGAAGGAAGGAAGGAAGGAAGGAAGGAAGAGAGAAAGGAAAGAAGAAAGAATGAAAGGAAGAAAGGAAGAAAACAAAGGAGTAGTCAGACAGCAAGTCCATCACGTTGGCCAGGGTTGAGGACATCCATCTGGGTCATGATGAAAAAAAAATGGTATACCTTTTTGTAACAAACAAAATTTTTTTTTTTAAGGTTTGTTATATGAAGAGGATCCATCTGTGTTAGGATAAAAATAGTATACTTTTTTTTTCTAAAAATGAAGGTTTAAAAAAAAGTGTATGTGAAGAGCATTCATCTTGGTCACCATAAAAATAGTTTACTTTTTGGTTAAAAAAAAGGGGGTTTAAAAAAAAATAATTGAAGGGCATTCATCTGGGTCATGATGAAAAAATGGTATGATAATTTTTAAAAAAATGTTTTTAAACAAAAACCTTTATTATATGAAGAGCAAAGACACGTTGGCCAGAGTAGGGGGCATCCATCTAGGTCATGATGAAAAAATAGTATGAAGGAAGGAAGAAAACAAAGCAGAAAGGAAAGAAGAAAGAATGAAAGGAAGAAAGGAAGAAAGCAAAGCAGAAAGAAAAGAAGAAAGAATGAAAGGAAGGAAGAAGAAGAACAAGAACAAGAAGAAGAACAAGAACAAGAAGAACAAGAAGAACAAGAGCAAGATCAAGAAGAAGAAGAAGAAGAAGAAGAAGAAGAAGAAGAAGAAGAAGAAGAAGAAGAAGAAGAACAACAACAACAACAACAACAACAACAACAACAACAACAACAACAACAACAACAACAACAACAACAACAACAACAACAAGGATAATAAAGGGTCCACAGCAGTCTCCATGTGTACTTCAAGTCACACTACCTGGTGAGAGGGAGACAGACAGAGTTAGTCACCACAAGAACAGTACCACTACTAACATTTTTCCCTGTCTGTACATGCATATTTATTTCCCTACAACAGTGGCTAGCATTTTTCTACAAGAATTTATTTTTGCCAGAGATCACCATTTTGCCTCTTGTTGCCGTGGGTTCTTTAACGTGCGATGCATTACCTTCGTCTTTGGTTGAAGAACTCGTTGAAGCCTTCAGGTGCGTAGGTCCAGGCGTCAGCAGCAGCAGCGTAATCCACCCGGTACCCTTGCTGCAGAAGCAGGGTACACAGCCAGCGATCCTCACCTGCAATAGCAAGGAAAAAAATGACTGCCTAATGTGACTCTCTTGTGATGCTTTCAGGTATGATCTCAATCTCATCTTCATTTTGTTTGTTTTTTTCGTTCCTCGGCTAGAGCTCCGAGGTTCAGTGACCAATCGTGGGTTGTTTTTGTTTATGTGACCGGTTTTTTTAACCCGTCATTGTCGTTATTATCCAGAACATCACCATCATTGTGATCATCATCGTCGTCGTCGTCGTCATTGTCGTCGTCGTCCTCTTCCTCCTACTTCTCCTTCTCGTCATCCTTCTCATTCTTCTCCCCCTCTTCCTCCTCCTTCTCCTCTCCTTTACCTCCTCCCCGTCCTCTTCCTCCTCCTCTTCATCTTCCTCCTCCTCTCTTCTCCTCCTCTTCCTCCCCCTTATCCTCCTGTCCATCATCATCATCATCATCATCATCATCATCATCATCATCATCATCATCATCATCATCATCATCATCATCATCATCATCGTCGTCGTCGTCGTCCGTCGTCGTCGTCGTCACCATCATATCATCATCATCACCATCATCATCATCATCATCATCATCATCATCATCATCATCATCATCATCATCATCAACATCCCCCTCCTCTTCCTCCTCCTCCCCCACCTCCTCCTCACTCCACCCTCCTCCTTCCTCCCCCTCCCTCTCCACCTCCCCCCGCCACTCCCACTCGCCCCTCCTCCTACTCCCCCTCCCCCCACCCCTCCTCCCTTCTCCCCCACCTCCTCACCCTGGTCATACTGCAGAAAGTGTCCAGGCTCTGTGGGCAGGGTGGTGTACTTCCTCCTCCCCCTCCTTCCCCTCCTCCCCCTCCTCCTCCACTCCCTCCCTCTCCCCCCTCAACCTCTCCTCCCCACTCCCCTCCCCCTCACCCCCATTCCTCCTCCTCACTCCTCCCCTCACCCTGGTCATACTGCAGGAAGTGTCCAGGCTCTGTGGGCAGGGTGGTGTACTTCCTCATGACGTTGTCGTCCATCAGGGCTGACCCCCTGAAGAGCGAGAAGCAGCCAGGACTGCACAGAACACACCCCAGCACGTGCTCCGTGGCCTTCTGCATCCAGTGACCTATGGCGTACTCGAACATCTGGTACCACACCATTGGCCCTGCAGAGAAAAATTGGAGAGAAAATGTGTTGTTGTTTTTTAGTTGTGACTTGGGGACAGAATCAAGAAAAGATTTTTTTTTAAGCTGTAATGTTTCTGGGCAAAAGTCCTTGGAGTGAAACTGTAAACGGAGGTTCCGAGTGGGAACGCATGCAGAACATCTTGCGCACACGTTAAATCCCGTTCCTCTTTGATGGGCATCTCAGTTATGGTTCAAACCCACACCGTGCATGAGATCACAAACCCAACGTTCTAACCACTCGAGCTTACCAACCACACTGTCCCATTCCCTGCCCCCCATATATACCTCAATTTCTGTTACTAAAAAGGGTTTCAGTTGGAGTATGGCTGCCTATTATGCGAGGTACTTGAAAAACAGTCATACACGCACACTTCTCATTCAGTGTGCAATTTCAATCTCACACTGATTCTCAGGTGGCATGAGTGAGTCAGAGTCAGAGGGTGACAGAACCCCCAGAGTGTTTTAAGCTGGGGAACGCACAACAACAACAACAACAACAACAACAACAACAACAACAACAACAACAACAACCACGTTCCAATCCAATCATGTTGTTTACAGCCCCGCCCACCACACGGGCCATATCGGGGCTGTCACCTCGTCAAAATTGAAACTCAGATTTAAAACTTTGCAAAAACAACAACTTACAAAAATACATGAGACTATAAACCGAGGTCCCGTGCGCGAACGCACGCAGAACATCTTGCGCACAAGTTAAATCCTGTTCCGCTTTTGAAAGAGTAGGCCATCGTGTGCCGGTGGGAACAGATGACAAAACTGACAAAACTGCATACACACAGGGACTGGATGTAAAAAAGCACACGGGTGCTTATTCCATTTTCCTGGATATAAAAGAATAAAATAAATATGCAAATGAAGCTCATTTGCATGTCACGTGGCCTACCTGAGCCAATGGGGTGGATCCTTCCACAGGCAGCCGCCACTTTGGGGTTTTTCTTCATGCGGTCCAGAAGGATGTGAACAGAGCCAGGGGAAAAGTCTGTGTCTCCATCCAGAGCCATCACGAACGTGTTCTGAGACTGTGTAGGCAACACACAAACAGAAATAAAGAAATGAAATTGGCACGCATGCACGCGCGCTCACTCGCACACACGCACGCACGCACGCATGCATGCACGCGTATATAGACAAATACAACACACCTAGACACACACACATACACGCACGCATGCACAAGCACACACAGACACACACACACACATACGCATGCACGCACACGCACACACATAGAAACGCATGCACACGCACACACACACACACACACACACACACACACACACACACACACACACACACACACACACACACACACACACACACACATACACACACACACTTCTTCCTCTTCATCATCTTCGCAATTCTTCTTCACAATTTTTCTTCGCAATTTTTCTGCGCAATTCTTCTCCTTCGTCGCAATTCGTCTTGTTCTTCTTGTTCTTGTTCTTGTTCTTGTTCTTCTCCTCCTTCTCCTCCTCCTTCTCCTCCTTCTTCTCCTTCACTTCCTTTTCCTCCTCCTCCTCCCTCCCTCCTCCTCCTCCACTTCCTTTTCCTCCTCCTCCTCCTCCCTCCTCCTCCTCCCTCCTCTCCCTCCTCCTTCCCCCTCCCCTCCTCCTCCTCTTCCTTCCCCCTCCCCTCTACCTCCCTCCTCCTTCTCCTCCTCTCCTACCTCCTCTTTCTGTCACCCACCTTCTTGGCTACTTTATCGTCCAGCATTTCAAAGATGTCACTGCCCACCACGTCACTCCTGTCGATGGACCAGGCAGCGTTCTCGTCAGCACGGCCAGTCCTCAGCGCTTCCAGAATCTGCTGCTGGCACTGTCTGGTCAGGCGAAAGCCCAGCAGGTAGTACATGTACATCACCTGGTGTACACAATGAGAGACAGCGTTAGTTAGGTAAGAACAGGTGTGTGGGTGTGGGGGTGAGGGTGGGGGGTGGTGGTGTGGTGGGGGTGGGGTGTTGGGGTTGGGATTGTGTGGGTGGTTGGAATGGTGGGGGTGGGGGTGGGTGGGTGGGTGGGGTGGTGGTGGGGGTGGGGTGGGGGGGTAGGTGGGGGTGGGGGTGGGTGGTGAGTGTGTGTGTGTGTGTGTTTGTGTGTGTGTGTGTGTGTGTGTGTGTGTGTGTGTGTGTGTGTGTGTGTGTGTGTGTGTGTGTGTGTGTGTGTGTGTGTGTGTGTGTGTCTGAGTGTGTCTGAGTGTGTTGGAGGTATGGAAGGGTAGTAATGGTCAATGATATATATATATATATATATATATATATATATATAAGGGGG
>CM060343.1:30779697-30784697 GCA_030674155.1 Stramonita haemastoma
AGACCACCATACAATCATGACCACCATACAATCAGACCACCATACAATCATTCCACCATACAATACCAGACACTATAATCAGCAGACCACACTATAATCAGCCCACCACACTATAATCAGACCACACTATAATCAGACCACACTATAATCAGTCCACACTATAATCAGACCACACTATCATCAGACCACACTATCATCAGTCCACACTATAATCAGTCCACCACACTATAATCAGACCACACTATAAACAGACCCCACTATAATCAGACCATACTATAATCAGTCCACCATACTCACCGGTGCAAGGATTTCAGCAACGCCACCATCTCTCGCCGAACCTCGTGCCACATCGTTGCGCATGCGTAGATCTTGGGCACTTCTTCCTGACCGCGCGAGTTATCCCGGCCGCCGTACAAGGTGTACGGATTTTCCGGATCGTAAGTTCCGGCAGATTGGCCGATTTCGGCATACAGTTCGTCCGCGTAGTCTGAATTTTCTCCGCTGGGTCGTTTTTTTCGCTTTCGTCGAGGCGGTAGAAGATTTTTTCGCCCGAGCGCTTCTTTCGACAGGAGAGAGTGTGACGTCTTCGGTTCATGAAGAGAGTTTCCATCGTCAGAATTCCGCAGTAGAGTGGGTTCACGAACAGCCTGTGAATGGGTAATAGTAAAAAGAAAGGTTCTTTGTTTTCTTTTTAAAAAAAATTCTTTTATATCGAGGATAATGGAATAAGTACTCTTGTGCTTTTTTACATCCCGTCCCCGGGTGTATGCAGTTTTGTTAATGTCATCTGTTCCCACCGGCACACGATGGTCTACTCTTACGAAAAGCGGAACAGGATTTAACGTGTGCGCAAGATGTTCTGCTTGCGTTCGCACACGGGGCCTCGGTTTCGTCTCATCCGAAGGTTAAGGTCTTGTGTCTGTCTGTTTGTTTCTCCGTCTAGCTATCTCATCTTCCTTCTCGCTCTAACTTTAACATATTTGTGTGAGTATATGTGTGTATGGTGCTTTTTTTTTCTCTTCTGTTTTTCCTAATTTTTCTTATACTTCATTATATTTCATTATCCTTTGTGTGAATTTTTTGCTTGCTTTTTTATATGTATGTGAAAAACCGCAGTTTATGATATACAACAATTACAACATGAGAAAACTGAATAAAAATGGTTTACGAAAAAAAAGAAAGGTTAAGGTCTCCCATAACCCGTGTGGTCGTAGGGGAGCGAGGCATCAGAGACTTCAGCTTCTCCCGGGCTAGCATATTGAGGGCGGCGCCCATCTCCTCTCTCCTTGCTGCTTTACCTTCCCTGACCCTAAAGAGGGCAGGTAGCTGTCTACAGATGGTGAACTGCGAGACTGTACTGAAGCCAAGGCGCACAAACGCACCCAGCCGCTTGGTAATCACGCTCAACGCTGCTGAACATTGGCTGGGGGAAAGCGAATGCTCTGAGCTATCCTGCCCCCTAAGAACATCACTAGAAGAATGTAAATCTATTTCCTCTGCGGGGGACAGGAGAGAGGCGTTGCCCTCAATATGCAGTGGTTCGATTCCAGTTTGGGCCCTAAAATTTCCCCCCATCCATTAGACCTTGAGTTGTGGTCTGGGCACTAGTCTTTCGGATGAGACAATAAACCGAGGTTCTGTGTGTTCCACATCATTATTTAGCGCATGTTAAAGAACCCACTGCAACAAGAGGGTTGTCCCTGGCAAAAATCTGTAGAAAAAAGCCACTCTGATAAGGAAAACACATATTATTATTACAGTTGCAGACACGAAAAAAAAAATGGGAAGGCGCTGCACTTGTGGCCCCCCCCCCCCCCTCCCCCCCCCCCCCCCCCCCCCCAGGGAAGAGCAGCCCGAATTTCACACAGAGAAATCTGCTGTGACATAGTGTGGTATAAAAAAACAACTTTTTTTTTCTTTTATATCGAGAATAATGGAATAAGCACTGATGTGCTTTTTTCCATCCAGTCCCCGTGTGTATGCAGTTGTGTAAATCTTGTCATCTGCTCCCACCGACACACAATAGCCTACTCTTACGAAAATCGGAACAGGATTTAACGTGTACGCAAGATGTTCTGCGTGAATTCACACACGGGAGGCCTCGGTTTACAATCTCATCCGAAAGACTTTTGGGGGGCAGAGAGAGTGGAGTCACCACGCACTGATGTTAACTCCAAAGGGGAAAAAAAACCTCCCTTCAACGAGGATTCGAACTTACATCTCCAGTTTGGCCATGCGGTTTTGCCTGGGCCACCACACGTGCCGGGTCAGCAGCAGCAAGCTGAGGAACCAAGCCACGCCCAGCACCAGTTTCTCCCAGTCCCCCCAGGCGTCTTGGGGCCACGGGACCACCACGTCACCTTTGCTTGTGGTGACGGAGGACAGGAAGTGATACTTCTGGTCCAACACGAAGACGGTGACGGCGCAGGGGGTGGAGAGGAGGAGGGGGATGACGAAGGAGAAGCGCTGCATCCACAGCTTGCAGGCGATGTAGGCGAAGTAGTAACACACCACGGCTGCACAACGACCATCCGTGAGACGGAGAATGAGATGGAAGGAGGGAGGGAAGATGGATGATTGGTTTGGTGAGTGGGTGGGAGGGTGGGGAATTGGGTGGATGGATGGATGGATGTGTGGGTGGGAGGGTTGGTGGGTGGGTTTGGATGGGTAGGTGGGTGGATGGATGGATGGGTGGATGGATGGATGGGTGGATGAAAGGATGGATGGATTGATCGATGGGTGGGTGAAGATGGAGGAGGGAGGGAGGGAGGGATGAATGTATGGATGAAAGGATGCGTGGGTGGATGTATGGATGGATGGATGGATGAGATAGATAGATAGATAGATAGATAGATAGATAGATAGATAGATAGATAGATAGATAGATAGATAGATAAGGATAGAGAGATAGATAGATAGAGAGAGATAGATAGAAGAGAGAGATAGAGAGATAGAAGAGAGATAGATAGATAGATAAATAGATAGATAGATAGATAGATAGATAGATAGATAGATAGATAGATAGATAGATAGATAGATAGATAGATAGATAGATAGATAGATAGATAGATAGATAGATAGATAGATGATGATAGAGAGAGAAGAGAGATAGAGAGATAGAAAGATAGAGAGATAGATGGTTGGATGGATGGATGGATGGATGGATGGATGGATGGATGGATGGATGGATGGATGGATGGATGGAGGGTGGGTGGGTTGGCAAATGGGTGGGTGGATGAACGGGATGGGTTGGTGGTTTAATGGGTGGGTGAGTGGGTGGATTGATGGGTGTTTCGATGGGGAGGGGGTGTTCGTGAGTGGATGGCTGGATGGGGTTGGTGGATGGGTGAGTAGGTATGTGATGGATGGATGGATGGATGGATTGATGGATGGATGGATGATGATGGATGATGATGGATGGATGATGGATAGATGGATGCATGGATGCATGGATGGATGGGGTTGGTGGATGAATAGAGTGACTGACAGACTAATTATCTAATTAACTGGTGGATGGATTAACTGACTGCGTGTATTATTGAATGAGTTTATATTGATTTATTAATTGATTGATCAATTCATTTATTCTTTTATATCCAGGATAATGGAATAGCAACTCGTGTGCTTTTTACATCCAGTCCCCGTGTGTATGCATTTTTGTAAATCTTGTCATCTGTTCCCATCGGCACACAATGGCCTACTCTTACGAAAAGCGGAACAGGATTTAACATGTGCGCAAGATGTTCTTCGTGCGTTCGCACACGGGGCCTCGGTTTATAGTCTCATCCGAAGGACTTTTGGGGAGAGTGGAGTCAGCACTGATGTTAACTCCAGGCAAAAAGTCCTCTCGAACAGGAATCGAACCTGGGTCGTCAAATTACGAGCGCAATGTTCTGACCACTAGGCTATTCCGTCCCCCTAGTTAAGTCAGTGAGTGAGTAAGTTGTTGTTGTTGTTGTTGCTGTTGTTGCTGTTGTTGTTGTTGTTGCTGTTGTTGCTGTTGTTGTTGTTGTTGCTGCTGTTGTTGCTGTTGTTGTTGCTGTTGTTTTTGCTGTTGTTGTTGCTGTTGTTTCTGCTGCTGCTTGCTGCTGCTGCTGCTGTTCCTCTTCTTTTCTAATCGAGTTTCTTCTAGGAGATCAACATCCCCCCTCACCCTTCCCCAAACCTTCACTTCCCCCCCACACACACACAAATCCCTCCCACCCCCTCCCCACCCCCTACCACCCTTCCCCCATCCCTCCCACCCCTCACCTCACCTACCCCTCCCCGTCCCCCCCCCCCCCACCTTCCCCAAATTCTCCTCACCTGACAAAGTCAGGACGACAATGGCGGTGACGAGTTTCCATTCGTTCTGGAACTTGCCCAAGGTGTCTAGGGCTCTCTCATAGTCCAGGTTCTCTCGCCCTTGGTAAACGTAGGCCAGCACGCAGGTCAGTATGATTTTCCACAGACTCATCAGGAACTGAGGGATGTAGCGACCCCTTTGCAAGTCGAATCGACGCTGAGAGAGAGAGAAAAAAAAAGAAAAAATGAATTTAAAACGCGACAGAGAGAGAGGGGAGGGGTAGAGAGAGAGAGAGTGTGTGTAGAGAGAGAGGGAGGGATAGAGGGAGAGAGACACAGAAAGACAGGTAGACAGACAGAGAAAGACAGAGAAAGACAGGGACAGACAGTCAGAGAGATGGAAAGAGAGAGACAGAGAGAGAGAAATAATGAGAGTGAGAGTCAGAGAGAGACAGAGAAAGACACACAGAGACAGACAAAGAGAGAGAGAGAGACAGAGACAGAAAGAGAGACAAAGAGACAGAGAGAGACAGAGAGAGACAAGGAGAGAGAGAGAAAGACACACAGAGAGAGGCAAGAGAGAGAGAGAGAGACACACACACACACACACACGCACACACACACGCACACACACCACACACACATACACACACACACACAACACACACCACACACACACACACCACACACACACACACACACACACATACATACAT
>CM060343.1:30792197-30807197 GCA_030674155.1 Stramonita haemastoma
CAAGACAGGAACGAAGAGAGGGATAGAAAAGAGGGAATTCCTAGCCCGGAATTTCCAGCTGGTGATACTGACAGGTACCCGGCATCTCCACTGGGTAGACTAGCTTCTGAATGCGGCTTAGAAATGAAGTATCGATGTACAGGACTCGTGATCTAAACAGTCTATGAGTAAAAGAATGCAAATTACACAATGCAGAACTCGTTTTTAATAAAGCGTAGGGAACAGGACAGCTCAGTGGTCAGAGAATTCACTTTCCCCAAGCTAATGTTAAGCAGCCTAGGATATGGGACACCTTTACAATTTCATCTTTAGATGCAAATTAAACAATGCATGACCTTTATATTCTTTCCCTGATTAGCTCTAAGTGGGAATACGAATACCGTAATGCACAGTTGACTTGTATATCTACCCCCACCCCGTAATACCACCGTCACCACCACCACAACCACCCTCTTCCACCACGACCATCACCACTACCAACACCAACACCCACACCACCATCACCATCACCACCACTGTCCACCACCACCACCTACTACCGCCCACACTACCACCACCGCAACCGCTACCACTATCACCCCCACCATCATCACCACTACCACACACACCACTACATCACCCACACTACCACCACAACCACCACCACCACCTCCACCATCACCTACTACCACCACCCCTACCACCACCACCACAACAACCACCGCCACTACCACCACCACCACAACCACCACCACCACCATCACCACCCACACCACAACCACCACCACCACCACCACCACCACCACTACCACCACCATAACAACCCACACCACCCACACAACCACCACCCCCACACCACCCTCACCCCACCACCACCACAACCACCACCACCACTACCTACCACCACCCACACTACAACCACCACCACCACCATCACCCCCACCACCACAACCACCACCACCACCCACAACAACCACCACCACCACACACAACCACCACCACCCACACAACCACCACCCCCACACCACCACCCACACCACCACCACCTACTACCACCACCCACACCACCCACACCACCACCCCCCACACCACCCACCAGGGATTTGCCCATCATGAAGTGGTGGGAGGTGACAGCGCTGACACGTTGCAGAATGGCCATGAGGGCTGACTTCTTGTCCGCTATCGTCTTGGCTTCAGGGGACAGGCTGCAGTACCTGGGGAATGGATAAAGGAATGGAGGAATGAGTGGATGGATGAGGGAATGGATGAGTGAGTGAATGAATGAGTGAGTGAGTGAGTGAATGAATGAGTGAGTCAGTGAGTGAGTGAGTGAGTTAGTGAGTGAATGGATGAGTGAGTGAATGGATGAGTGAGTCAGTGAGTGAGTGAGTGAGTGAGTGAATGGATGGATGGAAGGCTGGATGGATGAGGGAATGGAGGAATGAGGGAATGGATGGATGAGGGAATGGAGGATTGAGGGAATGGATGGATGAGGGAATGGATGGATGAGGGAATGGATGGATGAGGGAATGGATGGATGAGGGAATGAATGAATAAATAAATGAATGAATGAATGAATGAATGAATGAATGAATGAATGAATGAATGAATGAGTCAGTGAGTGAGTGAGTGGGTGGGTGGATGGATGGATGGATGGATGGATGGATGGATGGATGGATGGATGGATGGATGGATGAGTGAATGGATGGATGGATGGATGGATGGATGGATGGGTGGGTGGGTGGGTGGATGGATGAGTGAATGGATGGATGAGTGAATGGATGGATGGGTGAATGGATGGATGAGTGAATGGATGGATGGATGAGTGAATGGATGGATGGATGGATAGATGGATGGATGGATGGATGGATGGATGGGTGAGTGAGGGACTGAGGGAAGGAGGAGTGAGTGAGTGAGTGAGTGAATGCATGAGTGAGTGAGTGAGTGAGTGAGTGAATGAATACGTGATTGAGTGAATGAATGAATGGATGCATGCATGCATGCATGAACGGATGGACGGATAGATGGATGGATGGACAGGTGGATAGATGAATAGATTAATTAATTAATTAATTAATTAATGGAGGGAGGGACACCACACAAACACCCCACCCCACAAACATGACACACCAGACCACACAGACAGACAACAGACAACAGACAGACAGACAGACACACACACACACACACACACACACACAACACACACACAACACACACAAACCAACCACACACACACACACACAATACACACACACAACACCCACAAACAACACAACACACACACAACACACCACACACACACACACAACACCCACACACAACAACATCCCACCACACAAATACCCACACACACACACACACACAACAACACACACACACACACCCACACAAAACCACAACACACACACATCACACACACACACACACACACACACACACACACACACACACACACACAGCACACACACACACACACAACACACACACACACACACACACACACACCACACACACTCACACACACACACACACACACACACACACACACACTCACACACACACGCACACACACACACACACACAACACACTCACACACGCACGCACGCACACACACACGCACCACACACACACACGCACACACACACACACACACACACAACACACACACACACACACACACACACACACACACACACACACACACACACACACACACACACACACACACACACACACACACACACACACACACACACATACACTCACTCACTTTACGATGAAGTCTTTGAAAGGCAGGCGCACTGGAAACCAGAACTTCCTGATGCGAGCGATCTCCGTCACTCCGTTGTAGCGAAGCTGCTGTCGCACTTTGCGATCTTCAAACTGGTCAGGTATTTGCTCATCATTGGGTTTGATGCATCTGTGAGGAGATTTCAATCAAACAATCAATCAATCAATCAATCAATCAATTGATCAATCAATCACTCAATCAATTAATCAATAAGTCAGTGAATCAATCTTTTTTATATTTCAATTATGACTATACAACGATCAGTACCTGATAAATGTTGGTATGCAAACCATAAGAAAACACAACCACTGATATACAGTAAGGATTACCTTAAAACAGTGATAAGTGATAAAAAGCCACGTTGATAATTAGAGAAAAACTACTTGACGAACAGTGATATGCCAACTAGAGAGGCCACATTGATAATTATACAGCAATAATTTCCTGCCAAACAGTGATATGCTAACAAGCAAACAAAATATTGATAGAAATAGCAATCACCTGACCAGCATTGGTATTCAAACATAAAAGCGACTTTGATATATAATGATAATTAACCTGACAAAAAGTGATATGCAAACAAAAAGCCACATTGATAAATATACACAATAATTACATGACAAACATTGGTATGCAATCATAAAAGTGACAATAATATATAATGATAATTAACTGACGCACAGTGATATGCAAACAAAAAGCCACACTGGTAATATGCAATAATTACCTAACAGTGATATAAAACAACACAAAAGTATTGATAACAATAATTACCTGACAACAGTGATATCAAAACAAAAATATGATAAACAATAATTACCTGACAAACAGGATACAAAACAAAAGTTTTGATATACAATAATTACCTGACAAACAGTGATATCAAAACAAAAGTGTTGATATACAATAATACCTGATATACAGTGATATCAAAACAAAGCAAAAATATTGATATCCAATAAGTACCTGACGAACAGGGATATAAAACAAAACAAAAGTATTGATGGGACGGGATAGCCTAGTGGTCAGAACATTGCGCTCGCAATTTGACGACCCGGGTTCGATTCCCGTTCGGAGGGATTTTCCCCCTGGAGTTAACAACAGTGCTGACTCCACTCCCCCAAAAGTCTTTCGGATGAGACTCTAAACCGAGGCCCCGTGTGCGAACGCAGGCACATCTTGCGCACACGTTAAATCCTGTTCCGCTTTTCGTAAGAGTAGGTCATCGTGTGCCGGTGGGAACAGATGACAAGATTTACAAAAATGCATACACACGGGGACTGGATGTAAAAAAAAAAAAAAAGCTCATGGGTGCTTATTCTATTATCATCGATATAAAAGAATACATAGAATTTTTTTTTTTTCACAAAATATTAATATACACTAATTACCTGACAAACAGGGGTTGTGCATTCTTCAGCTTGTGCAGCAGTTCTTTCATGGAGGTCTGAAAACAAAGAAAACAAATGATAGGATAAATAAGAACGTGAATCAGACAGTGGATAACACACATACATATACATAACACACATATACACACACACTAACACACACACAACACAACACACACACTAACAACACACACAACACACACACACACACACACTAACACACACACACACACACACACACACACACACACACACACACACACACACACACACACACACACAACCACATACAACACAGCATATCACACACACATCACACACACATCGCACACACACCGCGCGCGCGGGGCCCGCGCGCGCGCGCACGTACGCACGCACACAGGGAACATCTTGTATACACGTTAAATCCTGTTCTGCTTTTCGAAAGAGTAGGCTATTGTGTGACCGTGGGAACAAATGACAAAATTTACAAAACTACATACACACGGAGACTGGATGTAAAAATCGAGTGTTTATTCCATTATCCTCGATATAGAAGAATCAATCAATCAATCATCATCAATCAATCAATTAATCAATCAATGAATAAATAAATAATAAATAAACAAACAAAACACCAAAAACTATATAATAATAATATATAATAATAAATAATAATAATAATAATAATAATAATAATAATAATAATAATAATAATAATAATAATAATAAATAGATAATAATAATAATAATAATAATGATAAACATAAAAACAACATTCCCGAATCTGAAAGCATTCGATCTCTATTCGACTAGAGAGAAAAAAAAATCTGAACAAAAACAATCAAAGAATAAACAAACAAACAAACAGAGATAAAAGCCAGCAAAATAGAGGCTGGCAAAGCATTCCCTAACCTGGAAACAATCGATGACAGTTCGCTGGTCTGACATCTTGGATCTGCCCGGTTCTTTCACAGAAGGTATGTTGCCTTTGAATCTGAAAATCAACAGCTTCATGAACAGAAACGACCCCATGAAAATACTGAATAACTTCCCTTTGACAAGTCAAGTAACTAGTACATTGTTTTGTTTGTTGATTTTTTTTTTATTCATTTGTTTATTGATTTATTCATTTATCTATTGATTTTTTCATTCTTTTATATCGAGGATAATGGAATAAGCACTCGTGTCCTCTTTTTTACATCCAGTCCCCGTATGTATGCAGTTTTGTAAATATTGTCATCTGTTCCCACCGGCACACAATGGCCTATTCTTACGAAAAGCGGAAGAGGAGTTAACGTGTGCGCAAGATGTACTGCGTGCGTTGTTTAACTGACCCAGCTATGAAACCAGCCGACCAAACAAATAACCAGCCAAATGAACTAAATAACCTGTTCGTCAAGTACTGTGTCTGTGTGGACAGGCATCCATAATCCGACTTCAGAATACTTTTGTCCTTCAGTGGAGAGTACGATAATTATGTTGTTGTGTTTATGTCACGGCTGAAGACAATGTCAACACACCATTCCACAGCAACCTGTTCCCCTTTTCGGAAGAGTTGGCCATTGTGTTCCGTTGGGAACCGATGACAACTTTGACAATACTGCATACTCACGGGGACTGGATGTAAAAAGTGCTTATTCCATTATTCTTGAAATAATAAATATAGATACATATATAAACGTAACTTATTTTAATGTCAGATTTATCATTGTATTTTTGCCAAAAACCGACAAAGCTTTCGACCTAAGGCAAAAATCATAATTTGACATTAATGGCTAACCCTACTTTTCATGAACAGGTTCTTCAAATCATTAGTTTTATACTTATAGCTAACCATACCTCTCATGTAGACTACAAGAAGCATTACTTTGACATTCATGGCAAGTCATACCTCTCGCCTAGACTCCTTTAAAATGTAATAGCTTGACATTCATTGGTAACCATAGCCTTGCGCAGACACCCAAAACTTAATAGTTCGACATAAATGGGTAGACATACTTCTTATGTATGTCCCCCCCCCCTCCCCCAAGAAAAATACATCAATCAATTTAAATGTGTTGATGACCTTACTTCTCTCTCGCACGCACGCACACATATACACACATGCGCGCGCGCGCTCACACACACACACACACCACACACACACACACACACACACACCACACACACCACACACACACACACACACAACACAACACACACACACACACACACACACACACACACGCACACACACACACACACACTTCACACACACACACACACATTCACACACACACACACACACACACACACACACCACACACACACACACACACACACACACACACACACACACACACACACACACACACACCACACACACACACACACACACACACACACACACATATTCAATTAGTCTATAATATATATGACTGATCATACATCATGCAGAATCCAACCCCCCCCCCCCCCCCACCTCAAAAAAAAAAATCAATAGTTTGACACGCATAGTTGTCCATACCTTTCATGCAGACTCTGTTTTAACCCCTTCACCACTGATTCGCTCAGTCTCACTTGTCCCGGGTAGCGAAAGTTGATGGAGTGCTTCTGTGACACCCTGTAGTTGAAGGTGGTTCTGAAAACAAAAAATCCAAAGAAAATTATAAATACTCTGCAATGCACTTTGACAAAGCTCGGAAAGTTATGCAATAACAAAGGGTAGGGTAGGTAGGATAGGATAGGAAGAATATGGAATAGATGAGAGAGGTTCATGAGATAATAGATGATGATGATGATGATGATGATGATGATGATGATGATGATGATGATGAGATGATGATGATGAGGGTGATGATGATGATGATGATGTGATGATGATGTGATGTGATGGTGATGATGGTGATGATGAGTGTGATGATGGTGATGATGATGGTGATGATGATGGTGATGATGGTGGTGATGGGTGGTGTGTGATGATGGTGTGGTGATGGTGATGATGATGAGATGATGTGTGAGATGGGATGGTGATGATGATGATGATGATGATGGATGATGATGATGATGATGATGTGGGTGTGGTGTGTGGTGGTGGTGGTGGTGGTGGTGGTGGTGGGTGGTGGTGTAGTAGTAGTAGTAGTAGTAGTAGTAGTAGTAGTAGTAGTAGTAGTAGTAGTAGTAGTAGTAGTAGTAGTAGTAGTAGTAGTAGCAGTAGTAGTTGTACTAGTAATAGTAGTAGTTGTACTAGTAATAGTAGTAGTAGTATAGTAGTAGTAGTAGTAGTAGTAGTAGTAGTAGTAGTAGTAGTAGTAGTAGTAGTAGTAGTAGTAGTAGTAATAATAATAATAATAATAATAATAATAATAATAATAATAATAATAATAATAATAATAATAATAAAACAATAATGATGATGATAATGACGATGGTGATGATGATAATAATAATGATATATGGAATTTGTATAGCCCTGCATCTTGTTCAGCAAACAAATCAAAACACTTGCATTCAAAACATTTCCAGGCATCCAACCGTTCACAAAAATTCCTTTCGATGAGACTATAAACTGTGGTCCAGTGTGCGAACGCACGCAGAACTTCTTGCGCACACGTTAAAACTTGTTCCGCTTTACGGAAGAGTAGCCGTTGTGTGCTTGTGGTGGGAATGGATGACAAAGTTTATAAAACCTTTCATACACACTGGAACTACATGCAAAAAAGCACTTGAGTGCTGACCATACCTTATTCCACTTTAAAATTTTTAAAAATGGTTAAAGTGTCCCATAACCTAGGCGGTCGTAGGGGAGCGAGGCGTCAGAGACCTCAGCTTCTCCAAGGGCCAGCATATTGAGGGCGGCGCCCATCTCCTCTCCCTCACTGCCTTACCTTCCCTGACCCTAAAGAGGGCAGGTACCCATTAACAGCTGGGTGGACTGGGGGACTGTACAGAAGCCAAGGTGCGCAAACGGTCACCCATCCAACTGGTAACCACGCTCGATGCTGCTTAACCTTAGCTTGGGGAAAGTGGACGCCCTGACCACTGAGCTGTCCCGTCCCCTTCTCATCACTGTTAATCTATGGCCCCCAAAACAAACACACAGTGCATTTTTTCATACTTAGAAAAAAACAAATCTGTGAAAACCAGCAACTGACTGGTAGCACTGTAGAAGATACCACTATGACTTTGCAAGCTAACTCTCATGTGTAGCCTTCCTACTCACGGAGCAATGCTTCCGGTGGGGGCCTTCTGCACTTGGAAGATGTCACTGACCAGCTCGTTGCTACTGGCAACCAGAATGTCCTTGACCTCTTTGTCAAGGTCGTCGCCATTTTTCTCCAGGAACTGGTGAGCATCGTACCACACCTGGCGTTGAAGATCAGTCAATCAATCAATCAATCAGCCAGTCAATCAATCAATTTTAACCATCATATCTATTTGTTGTCAATCTATCCCACAATCCCTCACTCTCTAACTCAGTCAGTCAGTGAGTCAGTCTCTGTCTCTCTCTCTCTGTCTGTCTGTCTGTCTGTTTGTCTCTCTCTCTGTCTTTGTCCCTTCTCTGTCTCTCTCTCACCCTCTCTCACCCTTCCCTCCTCTCTCAGTGGGAAGATTCCTCTTGTGTTTCATTATATAATTTTATAACTTTACTTAAAATCTCAGGATATAATTATTTCCCTTAGCATGAAGCCTGTTGATGACGTACGCCCGAAACTTGAATGTGGTGCTGGTGTGTGTATGTGTGCGTGCGTACGTCCCTCCAAACAGACGCCCCCCCCCCCCCCCCCACACACACACACAAACACCACACACACACACACACACAACACCACACACACACACACACACACAACAAACACACACACACACACCACACAACAAACACACACACACACACACACACACACACACACACACACACACACACACACCACACACACACACACACACACACACACACCCCCCCCCCCACACACACACACACACCACCCCCCCCCCACACATACACACACACACAACTCCACCCCACCCACACACACACACAACCACCCAACCCCACCACAACAACCCCACCCACACACACACACAACCCACCCCCCCCCACACACACACACCACCACACAACCCCCCCCCCCTCACACATCACACCACACCACACACCCACCCCCACCCACACACACACACACAGCACTTACAGGTCCGGCAAAGTGATTGATGCCGAAGCGTGGCTGCTGGTTTTTGTAGCGCAGGAAGTGCGGGGACTGCTGATGGAGCTGACACAGCTTCTGCACCATGCCCTCTTCTGTGCTGATGGCCACTCGTGTGTCCTCGTTGATCAGGGCCAGGATCCCTTTTTGGGCTGAAAGAGGCATCAGATATATCTCCATCAATCCTCCAATCCATCCATTCATCGATCTATCAATTCATCAATTCCATACATTAATCCATTCAGCCAGCCAGCCAGCCAGCCAGCCATAAATCAATCGATCAATCAATAATTAATCAATCAATCAATCCAACAATTTGTCCATCGATCGATGGATCCATCCATCCATTCATCCATCCCTCCCTCCCTCCCTCCATCCATCCATAAGTAAATAAATATTCGATCAATCGATCAATCAATCAATCCATCAATTAATCAATCCATCCAACCATCCATCCAACCATCTATCCATCCATCCATCCATCCACCCATCCATCCATTCTTCCTCCATTCAATTTTCTTCCCTCCCCCTCTCTTCCTTTCTTTCATCCTTCCTTCCTTCCTCCTTTCACACATCCATCCTTCTCACCCTATTTCTGTCCTTCTACCTGTGTGTTACCCAAGCAAAGCATCTAACCCTTTCCTCTTCAAATTGGATTTTAGATTTTTAACTGTTGGGATTTCCTTAATTGTTTCACGAAGAATTTTAGTGATAATATATGACAATATGACAAAAGATCACGCATATCAAGCATCATAAATATGCAGAGCAAAAATATGAAAAACAAAATCTCGTTTAGGAAGATCAAATATTCTTGTGAAATGCGATTGAGACTTCTACGTTCTGAAAAAAATGTCCGGCTGTAAGGCATCACAGCAAGTGGAGCTTCAATCACCACCGGACCTCTGATGAGGGCTCATCCAGGAGCTGAAACTCAAGTCAGGTCAAGCCAAAGGCAAGGCCCTTACACAAAAATGTACTAACATGCTGTCAGCTGCTGATTCGGAAATTGAGCAAAATGTTGATCAAAGAAGAGATGCCTTGCCAACAGCACACCCCCACTCTTTCGGCCAGAGGTTATATGGACAGTCAGCTTTGGAGATGTTCTCCAAAGGCCAACTAGCCCCCAGGGCTGCAGCACATGAGGGCTGTGCAAGTCAAGCCTCCTATCAGAGTCATAGACGATCATTAAAGACTAAGCTGTAAAGTGGGATTCCATGAGTGGGAAAGCCACTGATCACACAACCTCTCTCACTTTGCTATTGCCCCCAGCATCAATGATTTAATCAAAAACTGTGACAAAGCCATGGCGCTGAAAGCAATACCATACTATACCACACTCACTCACTCACTCACTCAGTCCCATGTCCCAAAGGACGTAGGGGGGACACGAGAGAAGACGCAACAGAGATCTTTTTCCATGCTTCACGATCCTGTGTGGCTAGTAGGAGGTGTTGCAGGGGTTGGGTGGTCCAGTCTTTGATGTTGTCAACCCATGATTTCTTTTGGCGGCCTCTTCTTCTCTTGCCCTCGACTGTTCCTTGCAGGATGGTTTTTGCTAGGGTGTTGTGTCTTGTGGTGTGACCAAACCACATCAGCTTTCTCCTCTTTATGGTGGAGAGCAAAGGCTCTTGGGGGCCCACACGCTTTTTGATTTCTTCTTTCACATAGTATTGGTCTTTGTTCTGTATATAAGAGAGTCTTCTGTGGCACTTGTTCCGAATGCTTAATCACCACTCTAACCTCTGCTGTCATCCATGATCAACAGCCATATAGGAGGATAATATCCGAGGGATTTGAAAGGAGAATTTGTCAGAAGCTGATGTTGTTCGCTTCTGATAATCCTCTGAGTCTGACTAGAGCAGATGTTGGCTGTTGCAATGCGAAGCTTCACTTCATTGTTTGAGTCCATCTTTTGTTAGATGGAGCCTAAGTATTTGAATTGCTCACCTCTTCTAGTATTCTCCATTCATCTTTATGTTCCCGTGATGTCATTACTCGCGCTGTTGACCATGATCTTTGATTTCTCTGTACTGACCTCCATGCCGTATGCTCGCTCGATCTGTTAAATTGTCTGTGAGATTTGCATTCTTGTTTGGCTGCCCATAGCCATGTCATCTGCAATCTAGTTCAAAGGTCTTCCACTGAATGAATGTGGTGTTTGCATGTCCTGTCATGATGTTTTGAAAATTGAATACAGTGAAAAGCAGCCTGGCAACCCCAACCGTGGCTTGAAGAACTCCCCACGTGATTGTTCATGAAAACTGCACTTTTTGGTTCTCGTACAGAGTTGATGACTATACTACACTAGACAATATGAAAAAGAATTCTGCTGTTTCTTTTGTTGCACAGTAGAAGACTGACAGTGCAGTATTTGATGTATTCCAGTGGCACATTTGTTTTGTACTTTAAATTGTTATCCTTTTGCACCTCACCCACATCTTTTTTTGCTAAGAATAATAATTCAATATTTGTCATTATATGTTGTTTCTTCAATGGTTATAATTGAAGTATTGATTGGTTTGAACCAATGAAATAGACCCTGAACTAATGGACAGCCGACATGCTTCGTGGTCGGTAGGGCTGTAAACAATATTATATATTGTCACCAGTCACTAACGAGGAAGTGAGAATCAGAATCAGTCAAGCCATCGGGCACTTTAAAGATCTCCTGACCACAGTCAAAAAACGCAAACTGAAGTGGTATGGGCACGTCGCAAGATCAACAGGGCTTGCCAAGACGAATCTGCAAGGAACTGTGCAAGGCGGGAGAAGGAGAGGCAGGCAGAGAAAGAGACGGGAGGACAATATCCGAGAGTGGACGGGCCTCAGGCTGAGTGACACCCTGAGAAAGGTCGAGGACGAGGGAGAGAGCTGGTTGCGAGGTCTTCCGTGGCGCCCCTACGGTCTAAACAGACTATGGGATAGAAGAAGACCAGCACTCACCACGTTGAACATGTGCAAGATGGCTTCGTTGGAGGGCGGCTGGATGTCCCCCAGAGAGATGCCCTCCTGCTGGTAGACCTTCATCTCCTGCTGGAACACCTGCGTGTTCATGAAGCTCTGCAGGTGCTCGTTGGCCAGGTTGATGCACAGCTGCTCCAGGCTGTTGGGGTTCAAATCCTCGAAGCCACAAATGTCCAGGAAACCGATGGACGCTTCGTTGGACCTAGAAGAGGAGTGAAGAGAAAGAAAAAGATGGTGTTTGGTTTTGTGAATGAAAAGAATGAGTCTCTGGTTATTAGAAACCATACTAGTAGTAGCAGTGGCAGTAACAGTAGCAGTAGCAGCAGCAACAGCAACACACACACACACACACACACACACACACACACACACACACACACACACACACACACACACCCACACAACACACACACACACACACACACACACACACACACAAACACCACCTACCAATGACAAAATTTACAAAACTGCATACACACGGGACTAGATGTAGCAAAGCACACGAGTGCTGCTATGGAAATGCATGTGCTTTGAGACTACTTAACAAGGTTGTACTCTACGTTTACTATCAAAACACATCCCAGCGTCAACCAAACCTGAGAGAAACAGACACCTGCAGTGTTGGTCAGGTATTTTAAGCAACACTCTCTCACAAACTCGCAACCATAAAGTACATAAAGCTCGACTGTGTGGTCCTAGTCTCCCCCACTGAGCCCACAACACCCTTACTGTAAGTCGGAGCTGGCAGAAAGTCTGAAAATCCCCTATGAGATTCAAACCTGCGACCTTCCAATCTGTGTGACCCAAGGCGCTAACCACCACGCCATGGTGCCTGGTGACCCCCCCCCCCCCCCCCCCCCACCAAAAAAAAAAAAAAAAAAAAAAGAATACCCTCACTGTCGAGGGTAGAGAGCTGGAAGAAGTCCGGAAAAATCCCCTATGAGATTCAAACCTGCAACCTTCCAGTCTGTAAACCAAGACACTAACCACCGCGCCATGACGACTGGTGACCCCCTCACCCCCCCCCCCCCCCCCCAAAAAAAAAAAACCCCATAAAAAACAACAACAAAAGCAAACAAACAAACAAAACCAAAAAAAAAAAACAAGACACAAAAATACCCTCACTGTCGAGGATTGAGAGCTGGAAGAAGTCCGGGAAAATCCCCTGAGATTCGAACCTGCGACCTTCCAGTCTGTAAATCAAGACACTAACCACCGCACCATGGCGTCTGGTAACCCCTCCCCCTCCTCCCCCCCCCCCCCCCCCCAAAAAAAAAAAAAAAAGAAAACCACCTCACTGTCGAGGGTTGAGAGCTGGAAGAAGTCCGGAAAAATCCCCTATGAGATTCGAACCTGCGACCTTCCAATTTGTAACCCAAAACACTAACCACAACGCCATGGTGACTGGTGACCACCCCCCCCCCCCCAAAAAAAAAAAAAAAATAAAAAATAATAATAATAAATAAATATAAATAAAACAACAACAAAACCAAACAAAAGCAAACAAAAACACAAAAAACAAAGACCAACAAATAAAAAACCCTCCTCACTGTCGAGGGCTGAGGGCGATGTTGATGGTGCGGATGAGCCAGCCGAAGAGGCGTTCGTACAGGGCCTTGGCTATGGCGTCTCTGCTCTCCTCCGCCTTGGCCAGGGACCTGAAGGTCTCCACCTCGCTACCCGAGATTATAACCTTCCGGGTCACCAGCACACGGGCCAGCTGCTCCGCCTCCACGTTGAGGAGTGCTGCGGCTGTGGAAGTGAAACCACAGGGAGAGAGAGACGATGAGTGTGAATAGGGTCATTGATGGATGGATTGATTGATCAGTCCTTTTCTTCTCTCTGCCATTTTCCCATGGTGTGTTTGTTCAATTAATTGATCTAATGATCTTCTGATTGATTGATTGATTGATTGATTGATTGATTGATTGACTGAATGAATGGTTGATTGATTGATTGATTGATTGCTTAAATGATTGGTTGATTGATTGACTGATCCTTTTTCTCTGTCCGAACTTTTCCTATGATGTCTTTGTTCAAATTATTGATATATTGATTGATTGATTGATTGATTTATTGATTGATTGATGATTGATTGATTAATTGATTGATCCATCCTTTTCCTCTCTCTCTGACCTTTGCCCATGGTGTCCTCATTCTCCACCATCACTGCCCCTGCTGAGCCATCGTCCTCCTCAAACCGGATGTTGGTCAGGTGCAAGATGGCTGCCAGGATCACGTGCATGTTCTCCACTTCCTGTGTCACAGCAAGAAGGTCAATATATATATATATATATATATATATAGGAGAGAGAGAGAGAGAGATATAGATATAATATATATATAGATATAGATATAGATAGATATAGATATATATGTATATATATATATATGGTGTTACACGAGTGTCAAACTAAAAAATGAAATTATTATCTCAAAGTATAGAGTAACTTACGTAAACCTCTGGTTTTGTTGTTGTTTTGTTGTTTGTAGGTGGTGGTGGTGGTGGTGTGTGTGGTGATGGTGGTGGTGGTGGTGGTAGTGGGTTAGTGGATGTGGTGTGTGTGTGTTGAGACAGAGTGAGATAGAAAGAGAGAGAGAGAGAGAGAGAGGTGTGTGTGTGTGTGTGTGTGTGTGTGTGTGTGTGTGTGTGTGTGTGTGTGTGTGTGTGTGTGTGTGTGTGTGTGTGTGTGTGTG
>CM060343.1:30824697-30827197 GCA_030674155.1 Stramonita haemastoma
TTCACGGATGTTTAACAGTGTATGAATGTCTAGGATACTTCTTCATGCATGTATAACAGTGTATGAATGTCTAGGAGACTTCTCCATGTATGTATAACAGTGTATGAATGTCTAGGAGACCTCTTCATGTATGTATGCAGTGTATAAATGTCTAGGAGACGATTTCATGCATGTGTAACAGTGTATGTATGAATGTCTGGGAGACTTTTTCATGCCTGTATAACAGTGTAAGAATGTCTAGGAGACGACTTCTGCATGCATATTCAACCGTGTATAAATGTCTAGGAGACGATTTCTTCATGCATGTATAACAGTGTATGAATGTCTAGGAGACGATTTCTTCATGCACCTGTGCCTTGCTTAGACCTAGTGCACTTTTTCCAAGAGTTAGTCATTATCTATGGGTTGTTTGTTGTTTTTTTTATCATGGTTCAAGATTCAAGATTTGATTTCTCTGCTGGAGAGCAATTGTGGCGTTCCATCACGAAATGAGTCGGATGTCATCTCCAGCCTTTTTCCGCTAGAGCCCAAAATATGCAGTAGGGGTGTCAGGTACCGATTTGGAGATTTTGAATAAAACTGATAATATAAACATTTCTGCACCGGAAAACATCAATAAAGTAATGATATTTAGTTTCCTTTCTTATCAAAATCGCATTTTAAAACACCTACCACTGCAGAAGACCGACAGTTTTGATGAAAAAAGTCCTGAAGATACGACTTTTCCCGCAACCTGTATCCCCTCGAGATTTACAGTAGACCCGCCGAGTGACACACCATTTGAAAGCTCTGGGTCTCCGCCTTCAATCTGTGTCAACTATTTCTAGCGTGAGTGAAAACTTTATCCAATGAAAACGTTCAAAATAGGGAAGGAATCGTAAACAAAACATCGCTAAGGAAGGATTTCCTTCTTCTCATTGGCCCGAGAGAGCATGTGACCTCGCTCAGCCACTCTGCAGGGTCTGCAAAACAAAATGGCGTCGCTCGCTTCGAAAGCTCAGTCGAAAGCGATACCTCTAAATTCTGCTCGTTCTGACGATATTATTGAGGGATAGAACTCAGAAAAGCTTTAGTAATGAAGTGAGGACTTTATTACAACCTAATGAAGTGCTATTATGAAAACGTAAGTGGAAACGATGTCGCCGATATCGCTGAGGTGACTGAATCGAACTCGGCAATGAATCGCTCGCTCGTTCATCAAGAACAGAAAAACAAAAGTGTTTCTGATTCAAGCGATGCACGATGAAGATGATTACAGTGAACTATATTTTGTCAGTATGCTTTATCTCAACATCATCGAGTTAGTTAAACTGAACACCAATTTCTCAGAGAGCGAAAAGGTTCAGCCTTTTGACAAGTACCATGCTAAAAATAGGCTGAAAAACAAAAACTTGTGTCAGATAGGCTAGTAGGCCTATTGTGTATAGAAAAAAGCACTAGGCTACAGATGAGAAATCATGTTTAAAAAGTGTGTGTGGTGTGTGTGTGTGTGTGTGTGTGTGTGTGTGTAATTTCATTGTTGTGTGTGTGTGTGTGTGTGTGTGTGTGTGTGTGTGTGTTGTGTGTGTGTGTGTGTGTTGTAATTTCATGTGTGTGTGTGTGTGTGTGTGTGTGTGTGTGTGTGTGTGTGTGTGTGTGTGTGTGTGTGTAATTTCATGTGTGTGTGTGTGTGTGTGTAATTTCATGTGTGTGTGTGTGTGTGTGTGTTGTGTGTGTGTGTAATTTCATGTGTGTGTGTGTGCAAATGCTGAGTTTCATGTATGTTGGGGTAGTGTGTGTGTGTGTGTGTGTGTGTGTGTTTGTGTGTGTGTGTGTGAGTGGGTGGGTATGAAAAATGTCATGTGTTGAAACTAGGTTGCTGTTTGATGATTTATTTTAATCTTAAGCAGAACTCTGGCTTCAGTTTTTCAATTAAAAAAATCTTGATTTTTACAAATTTGATTCTGGGGAAAAAATCAAGAAAAGATAGTAGTGAGGAAGGGGATCAGAGTCAAGAGTACAGGATGCAGTTTTGTGTATACTCTGTGTGTGTGTGTGGTGTGGTGTGTGTGTGTGTGTGTGTGTGTGTGTGTGTGTGTGTGTGTGTGTGTGGTGTGTGTGTGTGTGTGTGTGTGTGAAGTCAAATCAAAATACTATTCACTGCCCAAATATCAAATTTTATCATTCTTGTTCATCTCACTCTCACAAGAAAAAAAAATTGTACACAAAACTGCTTCATAAAGTTTGACATTATAAATCATTTCAAAATAAGACAATAAAATATGAAAACAAGAACTACAAGTGCATCAGTTAACTGTGAGACCAGAAATATGGACAACTTACCTGGAAATAACAAAAAAAATCCAACCAAAACAAACTAAACATGAAATTAATGGAGAACATATACATATATACATACATATACATGCATACTCATCAGGGAAAGAGACACATGAATCAAGGGTAGTGGATGAGAGATGATGAAAATATTTAGTAACATATGATATAACAGCTGATAAAT
>CM060343.1:30832197-30839697 GCA_030674155.1 Stramonita haemastoma
TGTGTTGTGGTTGCTGTGTGTATAAAGGACATAGCCTACATGTTGTTCGCTATGCTTGTTTTGTAACTCACATGAATTTCTCTGCCTTTTTCACAATTTGTATTGGTATTGGTGAAGAATTGTAAGAAGTAGGAAGAGGTGGGGTGTGGGGGTGGGAGAAGGGTTGTTTGTGTAGGGAGGGGGTCTTTGTGTTTGTATATGTGTGTATGTTTGTGTGTGTGCGTATGTGTGTAGTGTAGTGTGTGTGTGTGTGTTTGTGTGTGTAGTGTGTGTAGTGTGTGTGTAGTGTAGTGTGTGTGTGTGTGTGTGGTGTGTGTGTGGTGTGTGTGTGTGTGTGTGTGTGTGTGTGTGTGTGTGTGTGTGTGTGTAGGGTAGTGGTGTGTGTGTGTGTGTGTGTGGTGTAGTGTGTGTGTGTGTTTGCGTGTGTGTGTATGTGTAGTTTGTGTGTGTGTGTGTGTGTGTGTGTGTGTGTGTGTGTGTGTGTGTGTGTGTGTGTGTGTGTGAGTGTGTTTGTGTGTATATATGTGTGTGCATGTATGTGCAACTTTTTGTATCTCAAGATTCACACACTCAAACACACACACGCGCGCGCGCACAGACACACACACACACACTATTCACACATGTGCATGCAAGCATCACTTCAGAGAGAGAGAGACAGACAGACAGACAGACAGACAGACAGACAGACAGACAGACAGACAGAGAGATAGAGAGACACAGAGAGAGACTTGTAAGTAATATAAAACGGGGGAAAAATGAAAGTAAAATAGTAAAAAATAAAAATAAAAAAATATATATAAAAATAAAGATACAAACAAAAAAGACAGACGGACATTTAAAAAAATAAAGAAAAAAAAAGATAAAAATAAAGAAAAGATTTTTTTTTAAAAAGAAGAAAAAAAAAAAACAAACAAACAAAAGAAATCTAACGACAAAAGACAAGAAAAAGACAAGACAAAAACACAAGGTAAAAACAACAACAACAACAAAAAGAAAAATATATATCTAAGCTCATATATGAAAAAAACAACTGCTATGTTACATGATTACCATTCTCTCGGACAATTTCTCAGAAATGCATATCAAAAAATTTGGGGAAGGAGGCCACCTAGAATATTTGTTGTTGTTTATTCTATACCACCTTAAGTCACGGCAGATTTCTCTGCGTGAAATTTCGGGCTGCTCTCCCTCCATGGGAAGAGCGCGCGCGCGCGCGTCGCCACAAGAACAGTGCCACTCATATTATTCTCTCTTTTTCTGTCTTTAGTTGTATTCGTTTCCCTATCAGAGAGGCTTTTTTTTCTACAAAACGTTGCAAGGGATGACTCTCTTGTTGCCGTGGGTTCTTTTACATGCGCGTAATAATTTTGTGTAACACACGGAACCTCGGTTTATTATCTCATCCGAAAGACCAGCAGCCAGACCACCACTCATGGTCTAATGGATGGGGGGGGGGGGAAGTTTGAGACCCTAACGGGGATCAAACCACCCCACACCCGACCCGGACTTTTCGCTTTCTAAGCAGAAGTGTTACCTCTAGACCACCAACCACCCTCAGACCATGCTCTATGTCTCATCATCCTTTGATTCTTTAGATGACACTATTAACCGAGGCCCCGTGTGCCAACGCACGCAGAACATCTTGCGCTCACGTTAAATCCTGTTCCGCTTTTTTGTAAGAGTAGGCCATCGTGTGCCGGTGGGAACAGATGACAAAATTTACAAAACTGCATACACACGGGGACTGGATGTAAAAAAAAAAAAAGCACATGAGTGCTTATTCCATTATCCTCGATATAAAAGAAGAAAACAAAAAAATAAATAAATAAAATTCCTCCTAAGAATTACCTTGACACTGTAAATACACACTAAATGAGAAAGTTTGCGTGTATGGTTGTTTTTTTGCGTTTTTTATATTAGACACTTTTACCCACGAGGCAGCCATACTTCATCTTCATAAAGCGTGTTGTTGCTTGGTGTTTTTTTTTTTGCTCTCCTTTTAACAGAGAGTGCGAGTTGTTATGCTAAGAGCTTGTCATGGCTGAAGACACAATATCAACAACACATTCCAAGCCATAACAACATGTTTAATGTAGGCTTTGGCTTTCAGCTTACGTCGTTAACTAACACAGCTTTTGAGAAGGGCCAGGTCTGACTTGGTGAAAAGGTTTACAAATAGGAGAGATGGTAGGAAAAGGGGATAAAGGGGGGGGGGGCGGTCTATTTGAGAAAGTTGAAAAGAGGTGGGAGGAGGAGGTGGTCTTTCTTTTTTCTATGTATTCATTTATTTTATTTATCTATTTATTTGCTATGCTGTGGCTCCTGAAGTCGTCTGCTCACTTGAAACACATTTATTGATTTTTTTTCTTATCGTCTGCGCATTTGCGTTCCTCAGAAAAGAAAGAAAGCTGTTGAATAGAACAGAGCAAGGAAATGTTTTCAAGGGACAGGCTACGGGAGAGGGGGTGGTGGTGGTGTTAGGGGGTGGGGGGGGAGGTTGTCCCTTTGCGCCCTAAACCCGATTTTTTAAATATACAGCATACTACTTATAATAAATATTATACCTCCCTATATTATAGGGAGACGGGATAGTTCAGTGGTCAGAGCACTCGCTTTCCCCCAAGCTAAGGTTAAGCAGCATCGAGCGTAGCTACCAAACTAGATGGGTGACCGTTTGCACGACTTGGCTTCAGAACAGTCCCCCAGTTCACCCAGCAGTCAATGGGTACCTTCCCTCTTTAGGGTCATGGAAGGTAAAGCAGCCAGGGAGAGGAGATGGGCGCCGCCCTCAATATGCTGGCCTCTAGAGAAACTTAGGTCTCTGACGTCTCGCTCCCCTACAACCACATCGGTTATGGGACACCTTCACCGTTTTGTTTTGTTTTTTTCCTTTACCTTTACGTATGCAATAACAACAATCATCAACAGCATAGCACCAGCAAGCTTAAAGCTGATATTGTGCTCTAAAGGCATCAGTAGTATGAGGACTGAGAGACAGAATGCAAGATTGTGTTTATCATAATAAAGCAATTCTTCTTTGCAGTTATTCTCCGCAATTCTTCGCCCTCTTCAAAAGTTTTCGTTTTGTTGTTGTTGTTGTTGTTGTTGTTGTTGTTGTTTTTCTTTTTTTTCTTCTTTTCTTCTTCTTCTTCTTCTTCTTCTTCTTCTTCTTCTTCTTCTTCTCTTCTTCTTCTTCATTTCTTCTTTTCTTCTTTCTTCTTCTTCTTCTTCTTCTTCTTCTTCTTCTTCTTCTTCTTCTTCTTCTTCTTCTTCTTCTTCTTCTTCTTCTTCTTCTTCTTCTTCTTCTTCTTCTTCTTCTTTTTTCTTCTTCTTCTTCTTCTTCTTCTTCTTCTTCTTCTTCTTCTTGCTTCTTCTTCTTCCAATTCTTCTTCTTCTTCTTCTTCTTCTTCTTCTTCGCAATTCTTCAATTCTTCGCAATTCTTCTTCTTCTTCTTCCTTCTTCTTCTTCTTCTTCGCTTCTTCGCAATTCTTCTTCTTCTTCTTCTTCGCAATTCTTCTTCGCAATTCTTCTTCCCATTCTTCTTCTTCTTCTTTTTCGCAATTCTTCTTCTTTTCTTCTTTTCGCAATTCTTCTTCTTCTTCTTCTTTTTCGCAATTCTTTTCTTCTTCTTCTTCTTCTTCTTCTTCTTCTTCTTCTTCTTCTTCTTCTTCTTCTTCTTCTTCTTCTTCTTTCTTCGCAATTCTTCGCAATTCTTCTCCTTTTCATTCATTTTTGTTGAGGTGCATTCAAACTACGAGGATTTAAAGGATTTGATCTCTGCCTTAACTCCTTAAGAAATTGTTGGTAGGGAGGGGTGAGGGTAGAGGGGGCATGCACTGCATTGACATTTTCAGACAGTGTCGAAGGCAAGTTAACCTGCACTGACCCTGGACGGGAATGTTAAAGAGGGGTTTGGGAGTATGGAGGTGGAGGTGGGATATTGCTTGCCTTTTTCTAATTCACTCGTCCTTTGTATGCGAGTCATAGTTGTATAGAAGAAAAAAAAAAAAGAGACGAATTTTCTTTTCAGCTGGCTTCCAAGAAAAAGCATGGGTGACACTGCGCTGTGCTGCCGTTAAGCGCCTGACAAGTCAGGCCCAGCGCATTATTCGACTTCGGTGTGGGAGAGAGCTGTTCTCTTTTAAATCTTTCTGGGATGAAAGTTAAACAGAAAAACAAGCAGGAGAATGGATCAAGAAGGCAGAAAATATACGAGAAGGAGGTGACAGATAAGAAAAATAGGAACAAGACAGAACCAAAGAAGGAATTACTTGCTGGGGTGTTAAAGTGCATACTGAATGAAAAATCCCGAGTATATGTCCCTTTCCAAACACCTACAGGTAGCCAAACTCAGACTTCAGAGGATTTTTCCCTCCTCCTTTCTGTCAAAGGGAGAATGTTAATTTGCTAAGAGCCTGGGGTGCGTGTATTAAAGGCAGTCTCAACTTTACATTTTAAAGGATAACAACACTAAATGAATGCACGTCTTTGCAACAGATTTTACCTTTTTTTGTTTGTTTTGTTTTCGTTCTTCGGCAGAACTTCCAGGCTTACTATGTGAAATTTGCAATTAGTTTTTTGCCAATTTTAAGGTAGCTGCTTTCCGACTTCGGGGATGATGTCTAAAATGTACATCATATTATTTATTTATTTTAATATGTTTATGATTTGATGGATGTTATGTATGGTAGATTTATGTATTACATGTATATATTATATATTATATTATTATGTTTATATATATATTACATGTTCATAATCATAAATTTTAATATTCTCTCTCTCCTCACAACACACACACAACACATCACAAACACAACACAAAACCACACACACACACACACAACACACACACACACACAAAACACACACAACACTACACAACACACACACACACACATACACACACACACACCACCACCACCACCACCACCACCACCACACCATCACCACCACCACACCATCACCACACCACACCACACAAGTGTGGTTTTTATTAATATCCGTTCTTACCTGCACGCAAATGGCCTACTCTTCAAAAAAATTCAAGGGGTTTTAATGTATGCACAAAGATGTTCTGCGACGGTTCACACACAGGCCCTTGGTTTATGGTCTCATCCTAAGAATTAACTTTGTTGGAATAGAGTCAGTACTGAGGTTAACTCCCAGGGAAAATCCCCTTGAACAGACGTCTCTGAGAGGATTAATTCCCGACCCGTCAGATCCCCTTTGCTCATGACAGTGATGAGTTATTCAAGAATGCCTCTCTTTTATTTTCACCTACATTAATGTGACGCTCCACCACAAAATGAGTCGCTTAGCACATAACCCACTTTTCCGCTAGAAGTCATTAAAGGCAGTTGGGGTCAAGTTGGCAATTTTCAGATTTTGATTGATTATAAAGCTATAAGCCGTTATTCTGCCTTGTAATGAAATATCAAGGCATCATTTTTATTCGTTTTGCTTTTAAATGTGTTTTGAAAATATACAAGCCCTAATTCTGACAACCTGTTACGAAAATAAACCTGCCGTTTCTCATTTTGTCACATCCTGCAGTCCATCATTTCAATTTGTAATAACATTGTACAGAACTGTCCGTTTTTCGATCTTTTCTTTTGCATTGAATAGCCTTATTGCAGATTAATAACATGTCAATAACTAAAAATTGACCTATGGTGCAATGCAAATGTGGTGGAGCGTCAGATTTATTCCAATGGGTTGCTGGATTCTGTTTCGCACCTCTTCGTCGCTTATGTGATCCAGAATCCAGCAAACCATCGGTCCCTACGGAAACCTTTTATCAATCGTAAAGAAGCGTAAACTTAAATGGTACGGGCATGTCACAAGATCGAAAAGACTTGCAAAAACAATACTGCAAGGCACTGTCCAGGGAGGAAGAAAAAGAGGCAGACCAAGAAGAGATGGGAGGACAACACCAGTCAATGGACAGGCCTAGAACTCCACAAAAAATTGAGAAAGGCAGAACAGAGAGAGGAATGGAGAGACCTGGTTGTCAGGTCTTCAGGGGTGCCCCCACGGTCACCAGACTAAGGGATAGATAGATAAATAGACACTTATTCCTCTGAAATCGGAGTATGGCTGCCTATATGTAAGGTGCTTGAAAGCAGTCCTACACGCAAACTTCTCATTCAGTGTGCTGCAGTTTCAGTCTCACAGTGATTCCCAGGTGGGATGGATGAGTGAGTCAGAGTGCACATTCTGGGTGAGTGACACCCAGAGTGTTAAGCTGGGGAACGCACAACAACAACTACTTACACTTATTGTTTGTTACGTTTATTTCAAGCACATGTGAGTCCCCTGTTGGTGTAATAACCATACATCCTTTTTCTGACAACCTCAAAAAAATGATTAATTATTCCTAAAATGTCCCAGACCGTGGCTCGTACTTTGACGTAAGTTACATGCCAAGACTGACATACAGGGAACAGTACAAGGAGGGAGACCAAGAGGCAGACAGAGAGAGAAAACTATGGGAAGACATCAACATCAGAGAGTGGATTGGCCTTAAGTTGAAACGACTAACTCTTGATAGTTGAGGACCGCGAGGAGTGGAGAAAGCTGGTTTCAAGATCTTCAGTGGTGTCCCAACCGCCTACAACACTACGGGATAAGTCAAGGCGAAAGTGTGTTACGTAGCATTTTTATGTACCTCTGATGGGGTTTTGAAAAACACTTCGCCTTGCCCTGTCTGATTCCTGCCTTGCCTTTGCCTGCTTGCCTTGCCTTGCCCTGTCTGCTTCCTGCCTTGCCTTGCCTTGCCTGCCTTGCCTTGCCCTGTCCTGACTTCCTTGCCTTGCCTTTGCCTTGCCTGCCTTGCTTTGCCTTGCCCTGCTGCCTTGCCCTGTCCTGACTTCCCTTGCCTTGCCTTTGCCTGCCTTGCCTTGCCTTGCCTTGCCTTTGCTTGCCTGCCTTGCCTTGCCTTTGCCTTGCCTTTGCCTTGCCTTGCCTTGCCTTGCCTTTGCTTTGCCTTGCCCTGCCTTGCCCTGTCCTGACTTCCCTTGCCTTGCCTTTGCCTTGCCATGCCTTGCCTTGCCTTGCCTTGCCTTGCCTTTGCTTTGCCTTGCTTGCCTTGCCCTTGCCTTGCTTTGCCTTGCCCTGCCTTGCCCTGTCCTGACTTCCCTTGCCTTGCCTTGCCTTGCCTTGCCTTGCCCTGCCTTGCCTTTGCCTTGCCTTGCCCTGCCCTGCCTTGCCTTGCCTTGCCCTGTCCTTACTTCCCTTGCCTTGCCTTGCCTTTGCTGTGCCTGTCCTTACTTCTCTTGCCTTGCCCTGCCTTGCCTGCCTTGCCTTGCCTTGCCTTTGCTTTGCCTTGCATAGCGACAGGTTAGTATGGCTTTTTCTCTATCGGCACTAATGGCTAGTATAGTGGCTGTGTTTTGTCAACACATTCAGTGTTCTCACGCACACTGCTCAGGCTTTTGACTCCTTGCCAAGCGCAATGAATGCGTTGGTCTATAACATAAAAATTTGGCAGTGTG
>CM060343.1:30847197-30853529 GCA_030674155.1 Stramonita haemastoma
TGTCTGTTTATTTTCTGTATTCCTTCTCTGTCTGTTTCTCTGTCTCCTTGTCTGTCAGTTTCTCTGTTGGTCTGTCTGTCTGTCTGTCTGTCTGTCTGTCTGTCTGTCTCCCTGTCTGTCTGTATCTCTGTTGGTCTGTCTGTCTGTCTGTCTGTCTGTCTGTATCTCTGTTGGTATGTCTGTCTATCTGTCTCCCTGTCTGTCTGTATCTCTGTCTGTCTGTCTGTTTTACTCTCTGTTGTTTTCTCTGACTGTTGTTCTGTCTGTATGTCTGTTTCTCTGTCTCCCTGTCTGTCTGCTTATTATCTGTCTTCTTCTCTATCTGTCCCTCTGTTCTGTCTGATTTATCTCCCTGTCTGTTAAGTCAAGTCAAAGTCAAGTCAAGTCTTTAATCATCCCTGAAGGGCAATTACAATGCTGACAGGCATAGTGATACACATCATAATCAACAGAAACAACATAGCTACATTCCATATTTGTTCAAACAATATAATTATTACAGCTTTAAATAATAATTTTTAAAATATTTCCCAAACACTCACACACCTACGCGCGCGCGCACGCACGCACGCACATACACAACACACACATCTCTCTCTCTCTCTCTCTCTCTCTCTCTCTCTCTCTCTCTCTCTCTCTCTCTCTCTCTCTCTCTCCTCTCTCTCTCTCTCTCTCTCTCTCTCTCTCTCTCTCTCTCTCTCTCTCTCTCTTCTCTCTGTTTCCTTTTCTGTCTGTCAATGTTTTCTTTGTCCATGTCTGCCTGTGTATCTATTTTCTGCTTCGTGTGTCTGTCTGTCTGTCTGTCTGTTCCCTCTCCTTTGTCTGCCTTTGTATCTGTTTTCTTCTTCGTCTATATGTCTGTTTGTTGGTCTGTGTGTCTGTCTGTCTGTCTGTCTGTTGGTCTGTCTATCTGTTCTGTCTGTCTGGGTTTTTTTTTCTCTGTTTTGTTCTGTATGTCTGTCTGTCTCTCTGTTGGTCTGTCTGTCTTTGTTGGTCGGTCTGTCTGCTTGTCTGTCTATCCTGTCAGGTCTGTCTTCCTGTCTGTCTCTCTGTTGGTCATTCTGTCTGTCTCTCTGTCAATTCTGTCTCCCTGTCTGTCTCTCTGTTGGTCTGTCTGTCGGTCTGTCACTTCTGTCTCCCTGTCTGTCTCTCTGTACATGTTGGTCAGTCTGTCTATCCTGTCTGTCTGTTCTGTCTTCCTGTCTGTATATCTCCGTTGTCTTTTTTCTGTCTTGGAGGGGGACGGGGGGTGGAGGAGGGACAGAGGGTGTTAGCCAATGAATGGAATTTACCGCTGACAAGTATGTTATTTTTAAATAGTTCTTTCTTACTTGTTAAAAGTTGTAGCTGCTTTGTCATTGTGATCTTTTGTTTAAAATGGGGGAGGAGAGGGGGAGGGAGTGGAAGGGTAAGGAGGGAAGGGGGGGAGAGGTGGTTGGGTAGAAGCATGACTTTCTTAAGGGACGGGGTAGGGTTTTTTAGTACCTGCTCCTGCAAATTCGGGGAGGTGGGGGGGTTCTATAACAATATCCTGATGTCTATCTGTTCTGTGTCGGTGTCGTGTGTGTTGTGGGGGGGGGGGTGGGGTGTTGGGGGGGTGTTGTGTTGTTGTGTGTGAGGGGGGAGGTGTTCGTGTGTTGTTGGGGGGGGGGGGGCTGTGTGTGTGTGTGTGTGTGGGGGGGGGTTCGTTGTGGGGGGGGGGGGGTTGGTGTGGGTGTGTGGCGTGCGCGCGCTCGTCTGTATGGGAGGATGGGGGTGAGGGACTCTGTGTGTGTGTGTGTGTGTGTGTGTGTGTGTGTGTGTGTGTGGTGTGTGTGTGTGTTGTGTGTGTGTGTGTGTGTGTTGTTGTGTTGCGTGTGTGTGTGTGGTGTGTGTGTGTGTTGTTGTGTGTGTGTGTGTGTGTGTTGTTTGTGTGTTGTGTGTGTGTGTGTGCGTGTGTGTTGTGTTGTGTGTTTGTTGTGTGTGTTCTGTCTGTGTCTTCTGTTTGTTGGTTTAGCTGTCTGTCTCTCTCTGTCCTGTCTGTCTGCCTGTCTATCCATCTATCTCCATCGATCAATCTATCCAGTCTGAGCTACTTTTCTATCTTTATCTATGTTTATGTTATTATCGTATGTTTATCAATCTATCTATTATCTGTCATTATGTCTATCATCTATTTCTGTCTGTCTGTCTGTCTGTCTCTTTGTTGTGTTATTTGTCTATTTTTCTGTCTCTGTTCTTTTGCTGTCTGTCTGCCTGTCTGTTTTTCTCTGCCTGTCTCTTTATGCCGGTCTGTCTATCTGCTTGTCCCTTTTTGTCTGTGGTTTTTTTTTTGTCTGTCTGTTCGCCTGTCCACTTTTGTCCATTTTTGTTTCTCTCTGTTATCTTTGTCCAGATTTTTTTTTCTGTCTGTCTTCTTGACCTTTCTATTTACATAGCTAACTGTCTGTCCGTCTGTCCTGCCATAGCTACCACCATACATACCGATGAAAGAAATAACCTATATTTGCACACACGCATACACGCATACAACATTTGCAAACACACACACACACGCATACACATTTGCAAAACACACGCCACACAGCATACACGCATACACATTTGCAAGCAAAAACGCACACACACACACACTCACTCACGCGCGCATACACACACAAACTCACTCTGTCTCACACATACACACACCACAAAACACACACCCCACACACACACACACACACACACACACACACACACACACAACACACAACACACACAAACACACAACACTCCACACACACTCACAACACACACACAACAAGAAACAGGAAGGGGAGGAGGTTTAGGGGGGAGTATGGTGGGTGTAGGTATAGGGAAGGGGGAGGTTTCGGGGTGAAATTTTGTTAGTGGTAGTACTTCTTTTTCCCTCAATAATGAGGATATTGGTTGAATTAATTTCTCCCTCCCTTTTACCAAAATGTTATGATTTATATGACTTAGTTTGTTGATAGATGGTAGTGGAAGGATGGTTTGGTTTTGTTTTGTACCACTTTATGTCACAGCAGATTTCTCTGCGTGAAATTGAGCTGCTGTCCCGGGGAAGCGCGTGCCACAAGTGCAGCGCCTACCCATTTTTTTTTCTTTTTCCTGAATGCAACTGTATTTGTTTTCCTATCAGTTTCAGTTGCTTACCTGGTTATAATATTTGTTTGCTTCTTACTTATACCAACTTTTTTTCTATTATAAGCATAATGAGCTGCCTGAACGTTTGACTTCACGATCTGCTGCTGCTGTTCAATCACTTCAGTGTTACTGTCTGTTGTGCTTAGAATAGGTCGAATTCAAGCGCTTACCTTTTTGTTTGATTTTTTTTTCTTTGGCAAGAAATAGCGCGATGTCAATTCTATTTATTACTAGTTGTAGTAGTAGTAGTAGTAGTAGTATAGTAGTAGTAGTAGTAGTATGTAGTAGTATTAGTAGTAGTAGTAGTAGAGTAGTAGTAGTAGTAGTAGTGGTGGTGGTGGGGGGTGGTGGTGGTGGTGGTGGTGGTGGTTGGTGGTGGTGGTGGTGGTGGTGGTGGTGGTGGTGGTGGCGGTAGTAGTAGTAGTAGTAGTAGTAGTAGTAGTAGTAGTAGTAGTAGTAGTAGTAGTAGTAGTAGTAGAAGTTAGTAGTAGTAGTAGTAGGTAGTAGTAGTAGTAGTAGTAGTAGTAGTAGTAGTAGTAGTAGTAGTAGTAGTAGTAGTTGTAGTAGTAGTTGTAGTTGTTGCAGCAGTAGCAGTAGCAGCAGCAGTAGTAGTAGTAGTAGTAAATGTATAGTAGTAGTAGTAGTAGTAGTAGTTAGTAATAGTAGTAGTAGTAGTAGTAGTAGTAGTAGTATAGTAGCAGAGTAGCACAGTAGTAGCAGTAGTAGTAGCAGCAGCAGCAGCAGTTAGTAGATAGTAGTAGTTAGTAGTTGTAGCAGCAGCAGCAGCAGTAGCAGTATGTAAGTAGTAGTAGTTAGTAGTAGTAGTAGTAGTAGTAGTAGTAAAGTGTATAGTTAGTAGTAGTAGCAGTAGTAGCAGTAGTAGCAGTAGTAGTAGCAGCAGCAGCAGCAGTAGTAGTTAGTATGTAGTAGTAGTTGATAGTAGTAGTAGTAGTAGTAGTAGTAGTAGTAGTAGTAGTAGTGTAGTAGTAGTAGTAGAGTAGTAGTTGTAGCAAGTAGAGCAGTAGGAGTTGTAGTAGTAGTTAGTAGTAGTAGTAGTAGTAGTAGTAGTATGTAGTAGTAGTAGTAGTAGTAGTAGTAGTTGTAGTAGTAGTAGAGTAGTAGTAGTTAGTAGTAGTAGTGTAGAACACTACCAACCCAACCCCAATGTAAATTCTTTTATCGTTTTATAGGTGGTAACCCACCAGAATTTGTCTGTTTCAGAGATAATAAAATATTTTGAATTGAACTGAATTGAATTTTAAAACACTCAGACGATAACCAAACTCAAGTCAGACTAAACATGTCAGACCGTTTCGGTTTCGTTAAATCTTATTCTTTAAAATCTTCCTTGTCACACATTAAAATTTTTTTCTCTTATTGATGTAATATAATTAAATATGTATAACCCCCCCAACAAAAAAAAAAAAAAAAAAAAAAAAATGATAATTAAAATAAATAGAGAAAAAGAAAAGAAATAAAAATAGAAAGATAAAGATTATAGAAAATAGATAGTAATAGATAGATAGATAGATAGAATAGATAGATAGAAAAATAGATAGAAGTAGATTAAAAAATAATAATATAAAATTAATGACGCCCACCCCCCAAAAGGATCGTAAGACTAACCCATTTTCCTTTTTAAAAAATAAGGCAAAAGGGTCAATTTTTTCGATTTTGAGATTTGATTGATTAAAAAACTATAGGCAATTGTTCTCCTTGTAATGAAATACAATCTAATTTTGTATCCCTTTGCTTTAAACGGGTTTTTAAAAACCCAAGCCCCCCATTTAAAACCTTTAGATGAAACTGCAATTTTCATTTTGTCATTCCTGAGTCTATCTTTCAATTGTAAAATTTTTTTATCAAAGTCCCTTTTCAAAACTGATTTTTTGTATTTTGAGCCATTTTATTGCAGATTAAAAAACACCTTGTCAATAACTAAAAAATTTCCTCTGGGGCAATCGATCATGTGGTGGGGCGTCCCCCCCAAAATTTATATAAAAATTTAAAAAAAAAAAAAAAAAAAATATAGTATAATATAGTGATATAAACAAATACACATGCACGTGCCACACACACACACACCCATCATCCTTTACTCGCCAACATCACATACAAAAATTTTTTCTCTCCTATTCACTTAAAATTGTTCTACATAGGATATCAGGAAAAAATTTTTGAATAAAACGATGACAAGAAAAAATCCCCTAGTGTAAATTAAAACACCCCCACTACCACACACACACAACACACACCCCACACACACACACAACACACACACACACACCACACACACACCCCACACACACACACACAAACACACCACCATACCAACCCCCAAAACGTACACACAACACACAAAACACACACCCCCACACACACACACACACACACACCACCACACACACACAAAACCCCCCACACCCCCACAACACCACACACAACACAAAACACTTAAACTCCAAAAAATACCTTTTCTCTAAAAAAAAAAATTTAACCACCCCTACTCACCTGCAAAATTTTTTTTCATTCCTTTTTTCCTCTTGTTTTCTTTCTTTTGGCTTTGTCTTCTTCGTTTTAAAAAAACGTTTCTAAATCCTTCCAAATTAAAAATGCCGTCCCCTGCAAGAATTCGAAATCAATTTGTGCAAAAGGGGCCTTTTCTTTGGAAAGCCTTCAACGAAATGAATGGGAATGATTCAAAAAATTTTGCCCCCCACCCCACCACCCCGAATTTTTTTTTTCCCCGCTAGGAATTTTTGGCCCTAGGGCAAGGGGGGGGGGGGGGGGAAAGGGTAAATTTTTTTGTTTTTTTTTTTTTTAAAAAATTTTTTGGGTTTTTTTTTTTTTTTTTTTTTTTTTTTTTGGTTTGGGTTTTTGTGTTTTTTTGTGGGGTTGTTTTTTTTTTGGTTTGTGTGTGGTGGTTTAGTGTGTGGTTGTGTGTGGTTTTTGGGGGGGGGGGTGGTGGCGTGGTGGGTTTTTGTGGGGGGGTGTTTGGGGTTTGGGGGGTGTGTTTTTGGGGGTTGGGTTGTGGGTGGTGTGGGGGGTGTGTGTTGTTTTGGGGTTTATTTGTTTTTAAAGGTTTGGGGTGTGGGTGTTGGTTGGGTTTTTTGGGGGGTGGGGGGGGGGGGGGGTTTTTTATTGGTGTGGATTTGTGGTGTTTTTGTTGTGGTTTTTGGTGGGTGGGT
>CM060343.1:30868629-30871129 GCA_030674155.1 Stramonita haemastoma
CTGTCTGAAGCCTGTTTGTGTGAATGCACCAGTAACATCTTAACATTCTGGTTACTTGAAATGTGGTGGATTTTTGTTTTGTTTTGTGTGTGCGTGTGTGCCCTGTGTCGTGCGTGTCGTGTGTGTGTGTGTGTGTATGTGTGTGTGATGTGTGTGTGCGTGTGTGTGTGTGTGTGTGTGTGTGTGTGTGTGTGTGTGTGTGTGCGTGTGTATGTGTGTGTGTATGTGTATGTGTGTGTATGTGTGTGTGTGTGTGTGTGTGTGTGGTGTGTGTGTGTGTGTGTGTGTGTGTGTGTGTGTGTGTGTGTTGTGTGTGTGTGTGTGTGTGTGTGTGTGTGTGTGTATGTCTAATATGAGCGAAAGTGGTATGGTTGGTCTCTAAGGACAAGGTTGTTTTAAGGAACCTGGTTTTGGTTTTATCTCGTTTTAAGTGTGATCGATGTGGGTTTTCCCACGATGCGGGGGCCATCCTGGGCTGACCCTTATGGTCGACCGGGACGTCGATACAAGCAAGGACAGTTGAGTTGGTTTTATTCCTCGTTTTAAACTGTACATAGTCGCACGCTTTTAATACGAGTTTTAAAATGTAACGAAGTGATAGCCCTGATATGGCCTATGTGGTCGGCGGGGCTATAAGCAACATCATTGGATTGGATTGGATTGGTACATGTGTGTGTATGTTTAGAAGAGAAAATTATCTTTGCAGAAAGCGAATAGGCCCAAGCCCAGCATGCAAACAGTGCCCTGGAGAGGGATGGGCTCCGCCAGCTAAGGGTGAACCTGTCCCAGAAGACATACAAAACCCTGGAAGACTGAGTGTGGCGCCCCAGTGACTCTTTTCATACACATGGTGTTACACCATGATAATTTGTTATGTGCTTCTCTCTGAAAGAGAATTCTACAGTTCATAAACACACACACACACACACACACACACACACACACACACACACACACACACACACACACACACACACACACACACACACTCACACTCACACTCACACTCACTCCCACCCACCCCCTACCCTTCCCCCACTATACCCCTCCCCCCCCACTACAACCGCCGTCCCCTTAGTCACCCCCTCTCCCCTCTACCCCCTGGACGACACTCTTTCTTAATCCGTGCCCCCCCCCCCCTTCAACCCCCACCCCCACCCCTACCCCACCCCAAGTGCCAAAGAAAACTAAAAGAGCTTGTTTCTCTCACGGTTCAGGGTAGGTAAGGTAAGAGGACGAAGCTTCACCTGCTGCGTCAGAGAGCTCCGACAAGGAAGTGAGTGTAGATTGGTGGATCAGTGGTCTACAGGTTATAATTAGAACGCGCCTTGCCCAGATAGCGAAAAGTCCGGGTCGTAATGTGCGGTGCTTCCAATCCCGTTTGGGCCCAAATTTTCCCCTCTTCCCTTAGACTATGAGTGGTGGTCTGGGTGCTGGTCTTTCGGATGAGACGAGAAACCGAGGTCCCGTGTGTTCTTTCTATCTATGTATCTATGTATCTATCTATCGATCTATCGATCTATCGATCTATCTATCTATCTACCTATCTACCTATCTATCTATCTATCTATCTATCTATCTATCTATCTATCTATTATCTATCTATCTATCTATCTATCTATCTGTCTGTCTGTCTGTCTATCTATCTATCTATCTATCTATCTATCTATCTATCTATATCTATCTATCTATCTATCTATCTATCTATCTATCTATCTATCTATCTATCTATCCCTTAGTCTGGCGACCGTGGGGGCACCCATGAAGACTTGACAACCAGTTCCCGTGTGTTACACATCATTATTTAGCACACGTAAAAGAACCCATGGCAACAAGGGGGGTGTTCCTGGCAAAATATTGTAGACAAAAAGCCACTCTGATAGGGAAACAAATACAGTTGCATACAGGAAAAAGAAAAAAAAAATTATGGGTAGGCGCTGCACTTGAGGCGACGCCCTCTCCCCGGGGAGAGCAGCCCGAATTTCATGCAGAGAAATCGGCTGTGACATAAAGTGGTACAAAATAAAATAGATCAAATAAAAAATAAAATAAAAGTTATAATCTCCTTGGGTAGATAGGTAGGTACGTACGTTCCTACCTACGTACCTACCTACGTACCTACGTACGAAGGTAGGTAGATGGGTAGGTAGGTAGGTAGGTGGGTAGGTAGGTAGGTAAGAAGTTAAGTAGATAGGTAGGCAAGCAAGTAAGTAAATAAGTACGTAGGTAGGTATTTCTGTTTTAGTTAGATAGGTAGATAAGTAGATAATTAGGTGAGAAGTTAAGTAGATAGGTAGGTTAGTAGGTAGGTAGGTAATTTTTTAGATATGTATGTATGTTTGTATGTTTGTATGTTTGTATGTTTGTATGTTGTAGGTAGGTAGGTAGGTAGGTAGGTAGGTAGGTAGGTGTGTATATATAGGTAGGTAGGTAGGTGTGTATATATAGGTAGGTAGGTAGGTGGTTGGGTAGGTGGGTGGGTAGGTGGGTAGGTAGGTAG
>CM060343.1:30875624-30883124 GCA_030674155.1 Stramonita haemastoma
TCTTTCCCCAGTAGTATTTTCAGATCCATCCCCCTCCAAAAAAAATTTTATGTGAAAAGAATTTTCCCTCTTTTTACCCCAATTTTTTGTGAGTGCAATGTTTGCCACTAAGCCATTGGTCACTAGCCAAAAACCCCTCTACGTTGTTTTTGGGGTGGGGGTTCCCTGGTGATGTCATTGCGCTCATGATCTGCTGCCCGGGTTCGAATCTCGTTGGGTTTTTTCCCTTTGGAGTTAACATCGTGCCGACTCCATCCCCCCAAAAAGTCCTTGGATGAGACTTAAACGAGGTCCCTTGTGCGAACGCCGCAAAAATCATGTGCTCACGAAAAATTTCTGTTCCGCTTTGCGGAAGTTTTAGGAATTGTTGTGCCAGGGGAAAAGGATGCAAATTTTGAAAAAAACTGCATACACCGGGGGGGGGTTTGGATTTAAAAAAGCAAAAGAGTGCTTGTTCATTACCCTAAAATTTTTTTTTTAAAAATTGTTTTTTTTTTTGTTTTTTTTTTTTTTTTTTGTTTGTTTTTTTTTTATGGGGGTTTTTTTCTTTTCCTTTTGTAAATTTTTGTGTCTTAGCAGCCATTTATTTTTTTATTATTTTTTTTTATTTATCTATCTATTCTTTTACATCGAGGTATTTGGATTAAGACTCATGTGCTTTGTTACATCCAGTCCCTGTTTGGGATGCATTTTGTTTTAATCTTTTTCATCGTCCCACCGGCACAAATGGCTACTTTACGAAAAAGCAGTAAAGGTTTTAACGTTTTTGTGCAATAAAGTTCTGCATGCGTTCGTCAGGGGCCTCGATTTAAAGTCTCACCCGAAAGTTTTGGGGGAGAGTGAAATCAGCCTGATGTTAACACCAGGGGAAAAATCCCCCCAAACAGGATCGAACCCGGGGGTCAAAATGCTAGGCTATCCCCTACATTAATAAACTGGTTTCACAAGCAAACAGAATGGGGGGGGCTGTGCCAAGCAACTCAGTAAAGTAGACTCAGACCGTAATGATTTTTTTTTTTTTTTATATATAAAAAATTTAAAAAACCCCACTTTCCCCCCCAAAAAAAAAAAAGACTTTTTTTTAACTTCCGCTTAAACGCTACCAAAAATTTTTAGGTGATGTTCCTTTCAAATTTTGCACAAAAACAGAGGAGGTGTGATGTTCAGTAAAAATTTGCCGTACAGGGTTTTTTTTTTTTATAATAGGAGATAAAAGGAGGGTAGGGGAGAAAGGGGGGGGGGGGGGGAAAAAAAAAAACGAAAAAATTTGGGGGTTGGGGGAGGGGGGAAGTGTTTTTGAAAAAAACCCGGAAGAAAAAATTTTAGGGGGGGGGGAGAGGAGAGAGGGAGAGAGAGGAGGGGGGGGGGAGGGAGGGGATGATTGGAAGAGGGAGCGAAATGGGGGGGAGAGGGGGAGAGAGAGGGGAGAAAAAGGGGGGGGAAGAAGAAGAAGGACAGAAGAAGACAGAAGACAGACAGACAGACAGACAGACAGACAGACAGAGAAGACAGAAGACCGGGAGAGAAGAGAAGAGACAGAGAAAGAAGAAGACAGGACCAGACAGACAGACAGGCGGGACAGACCGACAGAAGAAAGAAGAGAGAGAGGGGTTGGAAAGGGAGAGAGAAAGGGGAGGAGGGAGGAGAAAAGAGAGAGGGGAGGGAAAAAGGGGAAGGAGAAAAGGAAGAGGGAGAGGGGGAGAGAGAGAGAGAGGGAGAGAGGAAGAAGAAGAAGAAAGAAGAGGAAGAGAGAAGAGAGAGAGGGGAGAGAGAAAAGGAGAGAGGAGAGGGGGAAGAGAGGGGAGAGAGAGAGAGAGGGGAGGGGAGGAGAGAAAGGGAGGGGAAGAAGAGAAGAGAAGAAGGGAGGAGAGAAGGGAGAGAGAGAGAAAAGGAGGGGAGGAGTGGAGGGGGAATGAGGGGAAGAGGGGAAGAGAAAAAGAAAGAGGGGAGGGAAAGAGAGAGAAGAAGGAAAGGAGAAGAAAGAGGGGAGGAGAGAGGAAGAAGGAGGGGAGGAGAAGAGGAGAGAGAGAGAGAAGGAGAGGAGAAAGAGGGGAAGAAGAGAAGAAGACAGAGAAAAGAGAGAGAGGAGAGATGGGGAGAAGGGAGGGGGGGCGAGAGAGAGAGGAAAGGAGGAGAAAGAGGAGAAGAAGAGAAGGCAAAGGAGAGATGAGAAGAGGAGAAGAGGGAGGAGAGAGAGGAGAGAGGAGAGAGAGAGAGAGGGGAGAGGGGGAGAGAGAGAGGGGAAAGAGAGGGGAAGAAGAGAAGAAGAAGAGCAGAGAAGAGAAAGAGGAGGCGAGACGAGGAGGGAGGAGAGAAGAGAGAAGGAGGAGAGAGAAGAGGGAAGAGGAGAGGGGGGGGAGAGAAGGAGAGGGAGAGAAGGGAGAGGAGAGGAGAGAGGAGAGAGCGAGAGAGGAGAGAGAGGGAGAGGAGAGAAGAGAGAGGAGAGGAGGAGAGAGAGAGGGAGAGAGAGAGGAGAGAGAGGAAGAGAAGGAAGAGGGAAGAGAGGAAAAGAGGAAGAAGGAGAAGAGAGGGGACGGGACAGAGGGAGGGAAGAGAGAAGAGAAGGAAGGCGAGGGACAGGAGGAGAAGAGAGAGAGAGAGAGGAGAGAGAGAGAAGGGGAGGGGAGGAGAGAGAGGAGGAGAGGGGAGAGAGAGGAGGAGAGGGAAGAGGAGAGGGGAGAGAGAGAGGAGAGGAGAGGGGATGGAGAGAGAGGAGGAGGAGGGAGGAGAGGAGAGGGGAAGAAGGAAAAGAGGGGGGAGGAAGGGAGGGAGAGGAGGGGGAGGAGAAGGAGATGGGAAAAGGAGAAGGAGGGGGGGAGGAGAGAGAGAGGAGAGGGGGAGAGAGGGAGAGAGGGAGGAGGAGGGGGGGTGAGAGAAGATGAGAGAGAGGAGGGGGAGAGAGAGGGAAGGAGGAGAGAAGGAGAGGGAGGAGAGAGAGAGGGTGGAGAGAGAGAGTGGATGAGGAGAGGAGAGGAGAAGGGAGGGAGAGAGGAGGGAGAGAGAGGGAGAGAAAAGAGAGAGAGAGGGAGGAGAGAGGGAGGGAGAGAGAGAGAGGAGGAAGGGAGAGGGGAGGAGAGGGAGAGAGAAGGAGAGGGGGAGAGAGAGGGAGAGGAGAGAGGGAGAGAGAGAGAGAGATGAGAGGGAGAGGAGAGAGGGGGAGTGGAGGAAGAGAGAGAGAGGGAGAGAGAGGAAGGAGAGGAAGAGGAGGTAGAGAGAGAGAGAGGAAAGAGAGAGGAGGAGAGAGAGGGAGAAGAGGAGGGAGAGAGAGTGAGAGGGAGAGAGAGAGAGAGGAGAGAGGAGGGAGAGGGGAGAGAGAGGAGAGGGAGAGGAGAGAGAGAGAGGCAAAGGCAAAAGGCAAAAGGCAAAGTATTTTATTCGAGGATAATAGATAAGCACTTGTGTGCTTTTTTTACATCCAGTCCCCCGCCCTTTTCAGGGATACATCAAATTGAAAAGATACTAAAACAATAAAGCTTTACGCAAACCAAAAACACACAAGAATAAGGACACTATATATGATAAGGTAATAAAAGAGAGAGGGAGAGAGGAGAGAGGGAAGAGAGGGAGAGAGAGGGAGGAGAGAGAGAGAGAGAGAGGAAGGGGGAGAGAGAGAGAGAGTGGCGAGCGAAAAAATGGGAGGGGGGGGAGAGAGGGGGGGAGGGGATAGAGAAAGACACAGACAGAAAGACACAGAGAGAAAGATCAGAGAAAAAGAGAGACTGACAGAGACAGACAGGCAGACAGACATACAGACATGCAGACAGACAGACAGACAGACAAACAGAGCACCGATTCAAGTGTTAGAAGGGAGCTAATCATTAGAATTCCAAATCGTTAAATAGAACTGTATTACTCCCCTTGGTAGGAAAAAAAAAGGTAACTATGTGACATGCTTGGATTGTTTGATCAAAAGTATTTTCAGTTAATGTCACACACACACACACACACACACACACACACACACACACACACACACACACACACACACACACCACACGTCACACACACACACACCAAGAAACACACACACACACACACTCACACACACTCACACACATACACACACACAAAACACACACACACACACACACACACACACACACACACACACACACACACACACACACACACACACACACACACACACACGAACAAACACACACACACACAAGAAACACACACACACACACCGCACGCACGCACGCGCGCACGCACACACACACACACACACACACACACACACACACACACACACACACACACACACGAACAAACACACACACACACCAAGAAACACGCACACACACACACACGCACGCACGCGCGCACACACACACACACACAGACACACACACACACACACACACACACACACACACACACACACACACACACACACACACACACACACACATTCCCCTGCAGTTAACATCAGTGCCGACTCACTCCCCATTAAAGTCATTTGGATGCGACTTTCAAATAGGTCTGGAGTGCGAATGTAAGAAGAACATCTTGCACACACGTTGAAACCTGTTCTGCCTTTCGGAGGAGTATGCCTGTGTCAGTAGAAAACGAGTGACAACATTAAAACAAAAAAAAACCCGCATGGACACTGGTGTGGTGTTTAAACACGATCCCCGAAGTCGGAATGTGGCTACCTTCATGGTGGGGAAATAGTCGCATGCGTAAAAAAATTACCATTGGTGAATCTCGGAACTCTAGCCGAGGAACGAAAAAAAACAACAACTAAAAGACAGTCGAATAAACCTTGAATGGGATTTAAAATTCCGATGAAAATGATTGGTTCAAATAAACCACAATGCTGTATGAAAAATTATTATCTGTTGTAATATTTCTTTTTTTAGATGAGTATATTCAACACAAGACAAGAACATCGCCATCAGCTTCAAGATCACACTGATGCGTTCCCTGATCAAGTCCATATTTGTGTATACATGTGAAACATGGACCATAACAGCAGACATTGAAAGAAGGATACAGGCAATAGAGATGAGATGCTTTCGCAATCTCTTTGGTATCTCCTACAGAGATCACATCACTAATGAAGAAGTGAAAACTAGAATAAAGAGTGCCATGGTCCATATGAAGAGCTACTGACATCATTGAAAAAAAAACGCAAGCTAAAGTGGTATGGGCATGTCACACGAACATTTGGACTGGCCAAGACAGTCTTACAGGGAACAGTAAGGGGAGGGAGACAAAGAGGCAGACAGAGGAAACGATGGGAAGACAACATCAGAGAGTGGACAGGATTTGATTAAATGATTTGCTACCGAAAGCAGAGGACTGCAGGGAGTGGGGGAAGCTGGATGCAAAATCTTCAGTGGTGCCTTCACGGTCCACGGGACTATGGGATAGGTGAAGGTGAAGGTGATATTCAAACACACTTTTCGAACACAGACTGCCATGTACAGAGATTATAACAGGAATAAGTCGTTGGCTTGGGTATATTGTTATCATGTATATTTATTTCCTTTCACCCAAGACATAACGATATTAACAGAGCAATAATGTAATCATGGAAAAATCCCCAAACTTTCATTTTAAAAAAGAAAATTCAAGACAAGAAAATAAGTCCAGAAGAATCAAGAAAAAATGGCAAAGGATATAAAATTCTATGTCTATCACACAATCAAGGTATACTCAGTTTATATAATTAATAATATAATTCTCTTAAAATGGATTTCATAAACAAATAAATGCACTTCACTGTGAAGAACATTGTGGATTGTTATGTAAACAATGTATATGAAAAGCAAGGTAAAACATTTCAAATATACAATTTTAAAACATGAATACCCTTCAACAAACAAAGTAATTCCTGATGCAAAATTGGTTAGAGCTTTTTACTTAAAACGAGATCATTCATAATCAAACAATCACAGAATTTCTTTTCTATAAGAACACTCAAATTATTAAAAATCCACTTAAGCAAAATCATAGATAATGCAGGCATGGTCTGAATTCAGTTAAAAAGGGTTATTGATCATCTAACTGCTGTATAACAGGTGAAAAAGTAAGGATGTCCCGTAACCTATATGGCCAAAGGGGAGCGAGGCGTCAGAGACCTCAGCTTCTCTAGGGGCCAGCATATTTAGGGTGGCGCCCATCTCCTCTCCCTCACTGCTTTACCTTCCCTGACCCAAAAGAGGGCAGGTACCATTGACAGCTGGGTGACCTGGTGGACGGTACTGAAGCCAAGGCGTGCAAACGGTCACCCATCCACTTGATAACCACGCTCGATGCTGCTTGACCTTAGCTTGGGGAAAAAACGAGTGCTCTGACCACTGAGCTATGCTATCCCCTGTTCTTTAAACTCGCTGAAATAAGACCACTCATTGCAAAGAAGAGATGAAAAAATTCTGAAATAATTCGCTGCATGATATGAACACAAAAGAGAATTGAATTACGGAGGTTAGGCTACTCATCATTCAGAGAAACAGCCATGAAATTGTTTTGCGTTCCTCCACTAAACCTTCCAGGTTCACTAATGGTGAGAGTTTTTACGTATGCGACCGCTCCCCTCCCCCCCCCCCCCCCCTGCACACACACACACACACACACACACACACACACACACACACACACACACACACACACACACGGAAGAGTAGGCCATTGTGTGCCGGTGAGAACGGATGACAAAATTGACAAAACTGCATACACACGGGAAGTGGATTAAAACAGAGCACATGTGTGCTTATTACATCATCAACAAGAACAGAATAACACTGTAGAACTAAACACGACATGATAAAAATAACACACACACACACACACACACACACACACACACACACACACACACACACACACACACACAACACACACACTATGGAGAAAGAAAGCGCAAATGAATCAAAAATAAACTGAACAAACCAAACAAATTATAGCAATAAATGTTAATTCCTTCACTTGGAGCTAATTTTAACATCATCATCATCATCATCGTTACTACCATCACCATCATCAAAAAAATCATCTGATCATTATATCTAACACAGACGAGATTTGTTTTTTTCAGAATTATTCATTTTTCAGACATACCAAAGTTCGAAAAATAGTTACCTAACAATACAGAAAAAAATCAAGCAAAAAAGCTAGAACAAACTAGCAAGAACAATTATATATATATATATATATATATATATATATATATATATATATATATATATATATATATATATATTATATCGCTTTTGACGTCACTAGTGATAGTCATTTCTGTGACATCATCTCAAGATTCCCACTTCATGTGCTGTTGTCATGGGAGGTCAATGATGGCTGACCTGTTTAGGCCATTTTGCTGTCATTCAGAAGATTTTTCACCCAAGATTTCAGCGCCTGAAAAAACAATTATTATTATTATTATTATTAATAACAATTATAATAATCATTATGATAGCAGAAATAAAAGCAGTATGATGATGATGATGATGATGATGATGATGATGATGATGATGATGATGATGATGATGA
>CM060343.1:30885624-30890624 GCA_030674155.1 Stramonita haemastoma
CACACACACACACACACACACACACACACACACACACACACACACTATTACGTCATTACCGGTAGCAGAAGTCGGAGACAGCAGCCATGACACGTGACGTGTGACGTATGTACTGCTCGCAAGCTTCTTCCGCTTTGAGCATCTGCAACCAGATTGTTTTTTATTTATTTTATTTCATTTTATTTCATACCACTTTATATTTTTTTTTAAATCAAATCAAATCAAATCAAATCAAAAATAACCTGGTTGCAGTTTAGAAATGGTATTGTTTTGTGGTGTGGTGTGGTGTGGTGTGGTGTGGTGTGGTGTGGTGTGTAGTGTAGTGTGTTGTGTTGTGTTGTGTTGTAGTGTCGTGTGTTGTGTTGTGTTGTGTTGTGTTGTGTTGTGTTGTGTTGTGTTGTAGTGGAGTGGAGTGGAGTGTAGTGTAGTGTAGTGTAGTGTAGTGTAGTGTAGTGTGTTCTGTTGTGTTGTGTTGTGTTGTGTTGTGTTGTGTTGTAGTGGAGTGGAGTGGAGTGTAGTGTAGTGTAGTGTAGTGTAGTGTAGTGTAGTGTGTTCTGTTGTGTTGTGTTGTGTTGTGTTGTGTTGTGTTGTAGTGGAGTGGAGTGGAGTGGAGTGTAGTGTAGTGGAGTGGAGTGGAGTGGAGTGGAGTGGAGTGGAGTGTAGTGTAGTGTAGTGTAGTGTAGTGTAGTGTAGTGTAGTGTAGTGTAGTGTAGTGTAGTGTGTTCTGTTGTGTTGTAGTGTAGTGTCGAAACAGAACGAGACACAAATAGAGACAGAGATTGAGTCTACGAGTCCAGTAAAGGGACATAAACAGCTGTAAAAAGCCACTAAGCTCCTGGATTGCCTACCTTTTTCTCTCTTTGAAAACCAAGGAAATAAAGTGAAATAACGTAAAAAAAAAATAATAATACAAATAAAAAATCAAGGGTTTTTATTATTTTGAGGATAAGGAATAAGCACTCACGTGCTTTTACATAACCAGTCCCCGAAAAAACAAAGAAGAAAAAACAAATAAAGAAATAAATAAACACACACACACAAACACACACACACACACACACGCACCACACACACACACATGCACAAACACACACACACAGACACACACACACACACACACACACACACACACACACACACACATAAACACGCCCACCCTGCCACCACATACACACTGACGAACGCACCTGTATGGCAGCAAACTGCATGGGGGCAGGGGCACAGCTGTAGCTGTGACTGGCCGCGCTTTTCACCACCCCTAGTATGGCGCTCAGCTCTTTGGGGTAGATGTGGTACCCCAACTGCACACCCGTAAACATCGCCAATAAACATCACCAATAAACATTGCACATAAACATGGCCAAAAAAGCATTACAAATAAACATCGTCATCACAGCGCTCAGCTCTCTGGGGTAGATGTGGTACCCCAACTGCACACCCGTAAACATCGCCAATAATCATCGCCAAATGAACACTGCCAAATAATCATCGCCAAATGAACACTGCCAAATAAACATCGCCAAATCAACATCACAAATAAACATCGCCAAATAAACATTGCCCATAAACATCGCCAATGAATATAGCCAATGAATATCGCTAAATAAACATCGCCAATAAATATCACAAATAAACATCGTCATCACAGCACTCAGTTCTTTGGGGTAGATGTGGTACCCCAACTGCACACCCGTAAACATGGCCAAGTAAACATAACAAATAAACATTGCACATAAACATCGCCAATGAATATAGCCAATAAATATCACTATATAAACATCGCCAAATAAACCTCACAAATAAACATTACAAATAAACATAGCTCAATAAATACTACTAATAAACATCGCCAAGTAAACATCGTCATCACAGCACTCAGTTCTTTGGGGAAGATATGGTACCCTAAAGTACACCTATAAACCGCCATATAAACATTGCACACACGTACACATACACACATACAATACATGCACGCGCGCGCGCGCGCACACAGACACACACACACACTCACCCTCCAGCCGCCTGCACTGGCCCATTTGGACAACCCTGTACTGACTATTGTGCCCTCTGGGTACACCTGCACCAAACAATGCACCATTGTTGAATTCAAGGTACAAATACACACATAGAAATATAACATAAAGTACAAATGCACCCGTAAAAACATAACTGAAAATACAGATGCACCTTTAACGGAAGACCTTAAAGGACAGATGTACTCTTAAAGGCAGCACATAAAGTATAAATGCACCCTTAGAGACAGCACAAAGCACAGATGCACCCTTAAAGACAGAACGCCTCTTGAAATATTGTTTTTTAAGTACACACACACACACACACAACACACACACACACACACACACACACACACACACACACACACACACACACACACACACACACACACACACACACACACACACAGATTGCAGAGAACAAAATGTAATGCACCTTCAATGATTCTCTGAGATTTAAACATTTTTCGACAGTTTTTCGGACGAGACTATAAACCAAGGTTCTGTATGTGAATGCACGCAGAACATCTTGCTCACACGATAAAACCCGCCCCGCTTTCCTGAAGAGAAGGTCATTGTGTGCCGGTGGAAACGGATGACAAAAACTTACAAAACTGCATACACACGGGGAATGGATGTAAAAAAAACAACAACAACATGAGTGGGTATTCAAGTATCCTCAAAAGAAAAGAATGAAATAAACAATTGAATAGGCCCTGGTATTTATTTATTTATTTATTTATTTATTTATTTATTTATTTATTTATTCATTCATTCATTCATTCATTCATTCATTCATTCATTCATTCTTTTATATTGAGGATAATGGAATAAGCACGCATGTGCTTTTTTACATCAAGTCCCCGTGTTTAAGCAGTTTTGTCAATCTTGTCATCTGTTCCCACCGGCACACAATGGCCTACTCTTACGAAAAGCGGAACAGGGTTTAACATGTGCGCAAGATGTTCTGCGTGCGTTCGCACACGGGGCCTCGGATTACAGTCTCATCCGAAGGACTTTTGGGGAGAGTGGAGTCAGCACTGATGTTAACTCCTGGGGAATGATCTGACCTGTGATATGACCTCTGAGGTCGGCAGAGCTATAAACAATACGATTGCGTTGGACTGGTTTGCTTGCTAGTTGGTTGGCTGGCTGGCTGGCTGGGTTTGGTTGATTGGCTGGTTGGTTGGTTGGTGTATTTGTTGAATAGTTGGTTAGTTAGCTGGTTGGTTGATTGGTTGGTTGGTTGGTGAGTTTGTTGGTTGGTTTATTGGTTGGTTGGTTGGTTGGTTGGTTGGTTGGTTGGTTGGTTGTTGTTCTACAGTTCGCGTTGTTATTTGATTGTTAGTTCTTTCTTTGTGTCTTCACTTTTGCCGTGGATTCTTGATCTTTTTGTGCCTGTCGTACATGGCATTCTTGTTTGTACACTTGTGTGTGTGTGTGTGTGTGTGTGTGTGTGTGTGTGTGTGTGTGTGTGTGTGTGTGTGTGTGTGTGTGTGTGTGTGTGTGTGTGTGTGTGTGTGTGTGCGCGCCTGTCTGTCTGTCTGTCTGTCTGTCTGTCTGTTTGTCTGTCTGTGTGTGTATGTGTGTGTGTTTATTATTTTTTATTTATTCTTTTATTTCGAGGATCATGGAATAAGCACTCGTGTGCTTTTTTACACCTAGTCTCCATGTGTGTGTGTGTATTTTTTATTTTATTTATTTTATTTTATACCACTTTATGTCACAGCAGATTGCTCTGCGTGAAATTCAGGCTGCTCTGCCCGGGGAGCGTGTCGCCACAAGCGCAGCGCCTACCCATTTTTTTCCTGTCTGCAGCTATGTCGTTTCCCTATCAGAGTGGCTTTTTTCTACATAATTTTGCCAGGGGCAGCCCCCTTGTTGCTGTGGGTTCTTTTACGTGCGCTAAATAATGTGTAACGCACGGGACCTCGGTTTATTGTCTCATCCGAAGGACTAGCACCCAGACCACCACTCATAGTCTAATTTATGGGGGAAGAGTTTGGGGCCCAAACGGGATTTGAACCACCGCACACTCAGACCCGGACTTTTCGCTTTCTAAGCAGGTGCGTTACCTCCTAGACCACCGGTCCACCGTGTGTGTGTGTGTGTGTGTGTGTGTCTGTGTCTGTGTGTGTGTCTGTCTGTGTCTGTATGAGTGTGTGTGTGAGTATCCGTGTGTCTGTGTCTGTATATGAGTGTGTCTGTGTATCTGTGTGTCTGTGTCTGTATGTCTGTGTGTCTGTGTCTGTATGTGTGTTCAATTTTTCTTCATCCACTTTGTTTATTTGACAACATTGACCTTTGCTAAGGTGACGTGATTTTGCTCATAGTTCAAACGGGCGTAGATTTCGTCACTCAGAACGATGACGTCATACTTCCGGAACACGGCACTGTGGGAAGAAGACAAAAAGCATCTAGAGCTAACAATAGGCTTTTAGCATTGTTTGCATATTTGAAATATTCTTTGAGTTTCGAAAATGAATGGTCTGTCAGTCTCTGTGTCTGTTTGAATCTGTTTGTGTTAGTCCCTCTCTCTGTTTGCTGTTTTGTCTCTGTCTCTGTTCCTGTCTTTCTGTGTGTGTGTGTGTGTGTGTGTGTGTGTGTGTGTGTGTGTGTGTGTGTGTGTGTGTGTGTGTGTGTGTGTGTGCGTGCGTGTGTGTGTGTGTGTGTGTGTGTGTGTGTATGTAAGTGTGTGTGTGTAGGGATGTGTGTGTGTGTGTGTGTGTGTGTGTGTGTGTGTGTGTGTGTGTGTGTGTGTGTGTGTGTGTGTGTGTGTGTGTGTGTGTGTGTGGTGTGTTGTGTGTAGGTGTGTGTGTAGGTATGTTGTATGTAATTGACTGATGATGATAATGATGATGATGATGATGATGATGATGATGATGATGATGATGATGACGACGACGACAATGACGATGACGATGATGATGATGTTGACGACGACGAAGACGATGACGATGATGATGATGATGATGATGATGATGA
>CM060343.1:30908124-30910624 GCA_030674155.1 Stramonita haemastoma
GAGTGATGCACACTGTGCTCATGATCGGCTGACCCCGGTTCGAATCTCTAAAGAGAGGATTTTTCCTCTGGAGTTAACATCAGTGTCGATTCCACTCCACCCAAAAGTCCTTGGGATGAGAATATAAACTGAGGTACCGTGTGCGAACACACACAGAACATTTCACGCACATGGGAAAACCTGTTCCACTTTTTGGAAGAGTGGGCCAATGTGTGCCGGTGGGAACAGATGACAAAATTGCATACACACAGGGACTAGATGTAAAAAAGCAGATTAGTGCTTATTCCCTTATCCTCAAAATAAAAGAGTAAACAAATAAAATATTAAATAAATGAATAAATAAACAAATTCTGCAAAAGCAATATACACACATACCTAATGACCTATTTAAAATGATCGCCTTTATATATTTTTTTGCTGAGACCAAACACGTTTTTATCAACATATCAAAAATTTTCGACTGTATACACATCTTACTGCAAAGACAATAAATCGTACCCACATACCAACCGTTTCAAACGTTTGCACTGTATGCTGTTTTACAAAAACGATGTTTGCACACACTCATACATCCCAACCTTTCTACTGAAAACAAATGATTCTCAGGGCTGCTCCACACTCTGTAAATTCCAGTTAGTTAAACCTACACATCAACTGAATGGATGTTGCCTGACAGTGCATGGCCATAATACACAGTTGCAAACTGGGCCTCAAAAAGCTTGCAGCAAATGAGGTGATGGTGGGTATGTAAAGATGGCGATTCTGCTTTTCATGATATTGATTATCTTGTGTGTGGATGGTTTGGGGAAGAAGTAGGGGAGGAAGAGGAACAAGAAGAAGAAGAAGGAAAAGGCGAAAGAGGAGGACGATGAAGAATTGCTGGGAAGGAAACTTAAGAAGAAGAAGAGAAGAAGAGAGGAGAAGAAGAAGAAGAAGAAGAAGAAGAAGAAGAAGAAGAAGAAGAAGAAGAAGAAGAAGAAGAAGAAGAAGAAGAAGAAGAAGAAGAAGAAGAAGAAGAAGAGGAGGAGGAGGAGGAGGAGAAGAAGAGAAGAAGAAGAAGAAGAAGAAGAAGAAGAAGAAGAAGAAGAAGAAGAAGAAGAAGAAGAAGAAGAAGAAGAAGAAGAAGAAGAAGAGAAGAAGAAGAAGAAGAAGAGAAGAAGAAGAAGAAGAAGAAGAAGAAGAAAGAAGAGAGAACAACAACAACAACAACAACAACAACAACAACAACAACAACAACAACAACAACAACAACAACAACAATAGTAACAACTACTACAACAACAGCATCAAGATATGCAAAGAAGAAAACGAATTACGAAGAAGGACGAGGAGGAGGAGGAGGAGGAGGAGAAAACTTGCTAAGAAGTAAATTACAAAGAAGAAAACAATACATAACAGATGACCCCAAATGTGTAAAAAATAATAGAACGAAGATTTCGAAAAGATAAGAAAGTCAGTGAACTAACAGTTAATCTAAAACAAGATAAAGCATCCTATAAGAACATAAGATAAAACAAACTAGGTAACGTTTACAAGGAACCTTCAAAATAAGTTGCAGCATTTAAATAAATGGAGGGCCAGGGAGAGGAGATGGGCGCTGCCCTTAATATGCTGCCCCCTGGAGAAGCTGAGATCTCTGATGCCTCGCTACCCTACGACCACATAGGTTATGGGACACCTTGACCTTTACCTTTATAAACCAAGCACCGTCAACTGTTGTTTTGCTGTTGTTATTTGCTTGTGATTTAGTTTTTGTTTTGTTTTTCTGTTGTTGGTTTTTGTTGTTGTTGTTTGATTTTGTTCTGTTTTGTTTTTGGTGGTGGGGTTTTTTGGTTGTTTTGTTTTGTTGTTCAGGTTCTTTTTTTTTTCTTTTTTTTTTTTTTTTTTTTGGGGGGAGGGGGCTTTTTTGGAGGGGTGGAGTATTTTAATCACACAAAAGGAACTGCACGAACCCTCACCACAACTATGAATTCTGACCCACGCTCTGGTGAAAGGAAACAATTATCATGGGGATCAACAAAGTGATGGTGACAATGAGAGAGACACACAGAGAGAGGGAGAGAGAGAGACACACAGAGAGAGGGAGAGAGAGAGAGAGAGGGAGAGAGAGAGAGACACAGAGAGAGAGGGAGAGAGAGCACTAGAGCTGTGGGTGTTTCTCTTGGACTCCCTCCCATGTTAATCAATACCAGGAACACACACACACAGACACACACACACACACACAGAGAGACACACACGCGCACAACACACAACCACACCACGACACACACACACACACACACACACACACAGAGACACACGCACACACACACACACACACAGACGACACACACAAAACACACACACACACACACACACACAGACACACAGACACACAACACCACACACACACAGACACACACACACACACACACACACACACACACACACACACACACACACACACACACACACACACACACACACACACACACACACACACACTGCCGTGTGAAGG
>CM060343.1:30913124-30921466 GCA_030674155.1 Stramonita haemastoma
GTGTGTTTTAAGTGATATTAGACGAAATGATATCATTATTGTCATGATCATTATTATTATTATTATTATTATTATTATTATTATCATTATTATTACAAAAACATGGTTATATTTGTTATTTAGACTGGACACTTCATAACCCCAGATCGCGAGTTCAACACTCTAACTGCTAAAACACCCAGCTTGGCTATCATCCCTCCTCCTCTCCCCTCCCCCCAAACCCCTCCTCCACCCCTCAACCCCCCCCCCCCCTATTTTGTCACTAGCAATGCAAGTGAAATGTCAAGTTGTATTTCCATGATTCTAAAGCATGACCGGCTCACTCACTCCCCCCCCTACTCACCCTCCTCACCCCTCACCCAACCCCCACCCCCACCCCATGAACGTAGCCAGTAAAATGTCAGTTTATACATCAGGGTTACCTGCCAGAAGCGGCTATCGCGGTTCGACGTAGTTTCGAGAAAATGGCATTTGAAAGTTTCACGTCGCTGCGGGCTTTGTGCCTTTTATGCTGTATCTTTTAGCCTGTGAGAATTATTTTGTCACATATATTCGCTTTTCATATCTGAAGTTTCGATGGCAACAAGTATTGTTTGTATTGAATAACACCTTCTTGTTCAACCACAGTAGGAGCTAGCCAAGTTGGAAAGATGGTAAGTGAAACGAAACTAGCCCGCCCTGATTGCTGAACCTGCTAAGGGCGGCACAGGCATTGCGCTGTGGCGGGAAAGTAAAATTAACTAAGGATGCCTGAAGTGACCCTACTTGAAGTGTGTTTGACAAGCCTCCAGCCTGCCAGCTGCTGTTCCGCCGGAAGCGGCGACTTGGCGTCGGGCAATTACCGTAGGGAGGGTTGGACAGCTCTGGGACCATGAAATGTGGTTTAAATCTTTGTTACCATCGTTTTACATCACTGACTGTATAAATTTGGGACCGCGAGAAGCGGACCGCGAGAAGCGGCTATTTCAGAAAATAAACAAAATTTGCTCTCGGATACACAGGAGATCAAGAAGCAGTATCTATGAACCCCAAAACGCATACATAAGTCTATCACTTTATATTTCCGATTTTTTAAACTCTGAGAAAGAAGGTTGACTCACTCTCTCTCTCCCTCTCTCTCTCTCTCTCTCTCTCCCATCTCTCCCAATTTTATGTTTGTTTATCAAATCTGTCATGCAAATATTTGTAAGTTCATAATTTTGTTTGATGTCATGTTTTCTGTCTTATATGTTTGCTGTTATATCAGTTTTTCTATTACCTTGATTTCGTTTATTCCGATTTAAATCGAAGATGTAATTATTCTATTGTTTCCATCGGTGATATCTCTTACTCCATACTCACAAACACAAACACATACACACACACTCGCTCACACACAGACACACTCACACACACACACACACACGCACACACACACACGCACACACACACGCACACACATACAAACAAACCATACACAAACATACACACACACACGCACACTCACAAACACACACGCACACACACACACACACACACACACAAACACACACACCACACACACACACTCATACACATACATACACATACATACACACACATACACACACAAACACACACACACACACACACGCACGCACGCACGCACGCACACACGCACGTGCACACACGCATGCACGCAGGTAGGTAGGCACAGAGTATAACTAAGACCATTTATTAGCTAATTACACAACAACCCCCCCCCCCCCCTTATTTACCCAATAGGACAGGCAGGTTGAGATGAACAGAGGGGTGGGGGGATTATCTCCTAGGATACTGTGGACACTTAAGCCATCTTTAGCTACTTGACGTGTTTAGGCTAGGCTTGCCACACCCCAGCACAGGTAACAGCAGGGCTTAACTCTGGGCTTGCCACTTCCTTTGACATCACCTCCACTGGCCTCTCAACATTGACAGGAGGAAATGCCAGCTGCCTCATCTCTAAGTGATGGGTTAGAATGGGACCTAGGTATACCTAGGTGATGTGTTAAAAAGCTGTGTCAAATTAGCAGTTGAATCAACTCTCTGATGGAGAGAAACTAACAAGAAAACAGTAATCCCTCTTTAAAACCTCTGACCTAAGCAACTTACACTGTCCAGCCAAGTGGAACACTTCCTTTCTTATGCACACCCACATACACACACGCGCGCGCACGCACGCAAGAACACACAAGAACACACACACATGATTTCATAGATTCTTTTTTTTATGTCTTAAATAATGGTATTGGTGACATTGTAACAGATATAAGCTGTTTATTTCACACTATATGATTTTTAAACCACACACACACACATTTTTTTTTAAAGGCCTCAGTTGCATGCAGATCATGGAGCACCATCTTTTTCATATCTTTTTGGTGGGCGCTTCACACGTCTCTCTTCATTGGCAAAAAAAACACACACACACAAAAGCAACAACAAAAAAGGAAAAATGTGCCCCTTTCCCTTCCCTTCTTTTCCCTGTCATCCATGAACCCGAGTCAGCACTTCTCTTACCTACCTACGTCCAGAGCACTAACTGCCCCAGTGTGAATTGCTGCCTGTGTCTATTCATGTTCAGCGGCAGTGAACAGTCGGCTGGGTTTATTGTTGCTCTAGTGTGTGCTGCTGCTGCATGCGTTTCTACAGGTGTAAACGTGTGATATACATTTGTCTGGGTTTATGTTTGCTCTAGTGTGTTTGTGGTAGTGTTAAGTTTTTATCCTTTAATTCTTTTTTTCTGGCTTTTGCTGCATGCTTTCCTGACAATTTTGTGCCTTTGTTTTTCCTGGGCCTAGTTGTTCGGGGGGGGGGGGGGGGGGGGGGGCAATCACACTTGTATTCATTTCACAACCTTCTGCTCTCGAAATTCATTCAGCGGGTATTGCAGCATGGTCACTACAAATAAAGATGACTATTTCCTGACCTAACATCAGTTGTGACAGGACTATTCCAGACTTCATTTTTAAACTGATCATCTGAATGCAGTCAGGGAAAATAGAGCAAGAGATGACCTGATATCAGGGACTGTATATAACAAGGTTCACAATGGGACTATGAATTAAATGCATATGGACAAATACTTCATTTGAATTCACAAAAACAGCGCCAAAAAAACCCTCTGGAGTTTTGCAAACACTAAAACAAAATCATTTCAAAGCCATTATCCAATCAGAAAATTGGGGAAACAAGCCCTCAAATAATCTCTAGCCCAGCTTATATCAAACCATCTAAGGATTTTAAAAAATATACAGCTTTATAATCATACCACCAGAATAAAACGAGAGGAAACTCGTAATTAATAACTAATAAACCTAACAAAACTATCAGGGCACCTAAGCACTTTTCAACGGATTGATGAAATAGAAAAAAGGAAAACTTTTTTTTTAACCAATGATCATTTATAGGATTATGAAAACTTTTGGATTGAAAAAAGAAATCTGTTTATATCAATAATTATTATAAGAGTATCTTTAATATTTTTTTCAACACCTTTATAAGAAAAAAATCTTGAAAGAAACCTATGTATAAACAAAGTCAATAGAAAATTTTGGAACATTACATGGTGATGAACTCTTCAGTATAAAGGGAGGAACCTTATTTCATGACACCAACTCAATAGGAATGAAAGTTAATACTTCATACCAACTACTTCAATAGGAAGGGAAAAGCTTCATACAACACCAACTTACTACACAGGGAAGAACTGTAAACCTTGAAAAGAACTAGATTAATCTGAATCAAAATCTACACGTGGAAAGTGACACAGATGAAACAGGGCATGGACTCCATACCCAGATTCAACCTATCTACCGTTGGCCGCCGCTCTTTCTCTGTTTCTGGTCCATTGATCTGGAACGACCTCCCTCTCTCCCTCCGGCAAAAGTCTACTTATGACACTTTTAAATCCAACCTCAAGACACACTTATTTCAAACCTAAGATTCTCCCTTCTGTTTCTGTCTCTTGTCTGTCCCCGCCTTCGGCATCTACCTGCCAAAGTGTATAGCCTTTGTGGGGGGGGGGGGGGTGTGGGGGCGCGCGTGGGCGCGTGTGTGTGTGGGCGCGCGCGTGGGCGCGTGTGTGTGTGTGCGTGTGTGTGCTTGCGTGTGTGAGTACGTTCGAATTTGCTAGGACCATAGATTGCTATTGATTGCTTGTGTGATGTATAGGTTGAATGTAAGCGCTTTGATTTGTTTTTACAAGATATAGCGCTATATAAGTTCCATGTATTATTTTTATTACTACAGCAGGCCCTTTTCCCCAGTACTACAACTGTCAAGAGTTGGCTTTAGCTTTAAACTAACATTTGTCGAAAAAAAATAATAACAAAAATAATATCAAAAAAAAAAAAAAAAAAAAAAAAAAAAAACATTCGTCCGCATGTCTTTTCTCTTGCACAAATAGAAACACTAATAATGATGATGATATATGGGATTTTTTATAGCGCTTATACGTTTTCTGAGGAATGAAGTATTTTCCGCTAGCCAGTAAGTCAAACCCCTCTTTCCCTTTAGTGTTGTTCTCTCATGCAACTGTTGTTCCAAGCAATGCAATCAATGTGAAGGTAACTAGGTTGGCAACAACTCAATATGAAGGGAAGAGTTTTATACCTAATAACACCTGGCTCAATAACAACTACCTAATAACAACTAGAATAAAGGAAATAACTTCTTTGATATCAACCAACTCATTCCAAGGAACAATTTTACTTTTTTTTTTACACCAACCCATATTAAGAAAATAACCTTTTACACGTGTACCAGCGAACTCAACCTGAAGGAAAGAACTTTTTGCTTTGATAGAACTAACTCAGTATAAAGGGAAGAGCCTGCTAACACCAACTAAATGAATATGGAGGGGAAAACTTTATACTCTGATACAAAAACAAAGATATATGAAAGGGGGAGCTCTATACTTTTGTAATAACTGAATCTGAAGAAAAAAGTTTACAGTTTGATAACTGTCTTGATACCAGGCTTGGAACTTTATTCTTTGAGCCAACTTGTTCAATAGCAAGGGGATAATTCTATTCTATGACACCAACTTATTTCGTGGAATGAAAAAAAACAACAACCCAAACTTAGTGACAACTCAAGAGGAAGGAAAGAGATCTACACTAACCAACCAAGTGACTTAATGTAAAAGAAACAAAAACAACTTATACTTGATAACCAGTAGAATTTGAAGTCAAAACTACGTGTCAAGCTATTGAGGTAAAACCGTGTAACTCATACATTAAGCACTTTTTCAGTATTGCCGTTATTTTCAAAGGGTATCAGAACACTGTTTTTTTTTCTGTTGTTATATGTGGCGCTCCACCACGAAATGAGTCGCTTAGCACATTACCCAATTTTGCGCTAGGAGCCTTTAAAGGCAGGTGGGGGTAAAGTTGTCAATTTTCTGATTTTGATTGATTATTAAACTAGACCTCTTTATTTATCTTATAATGAAATATCAAGGTATAATTTTTATTCCTTTTGCTTTTAAATGTGTTTTGAAAATACCAAAGCACTCATTCTGACAACCTGCTACTAAAATAAACTTGCCCGTTTCTCATTTTGTCCCATCCTGCAGTCTATCATTTCAATTTGTAATAATGTTGCACAGAATTGTCCGATTTCCAATCTGTTTTTTGTATTTGATGGCCACTTTATTGCACATTAATAACATGTCAATAACTAAAAATTGACCTAATGTGCACTCCGTCTCATTATGTGGTGGAGCGTCACATATAGCTCCAGCGAAGATATCCGATTTATGGACTGTGGTCGCAAGCCATCCTACTTTGGTCCTGCAAAATACTAAAAATAGAACAATTCTTGAAGCATCAGTGCTATGCAAGCATAAGGATGCTATAATCATTTTTCTGCATATCATCTCTTGGGCAAATCATGTCTCTATCACGGTATTCTCGGGAATAAAATATTTCCAAGCGGTCAGTACCCCCAAACCCCTCTTTCCCTGTGCTGCTGTTCCCTTATACAGCTGTTTCCCCATACCGCAGAACTGAGTCAGAGTTAAGGAATCCGTGTCAAAGAGTTAATAGTTAGGATCAAACTGGTGAAGTGTTAGGGTTTGCGGCATGGGGCAAGAACTAGGGTTAGAGTGGAGTGTTGACAGCTCCAGGGAACAGCACTACAGGGAAAAAGGAGTATCGGGAAAAGTACTGCTCTTTATTAAACACTCTGCACTCAGCTTGTGCATAGTTTTCTCTCTTAAGCTGATTCCGCAAAGTCGAGGTAAAATGATTTGTTTCTGTGAAATAGGCGATGCTATACCAGTAATGACTATGGCAAAGATTTGCATCACAACAAACGTCTGAAGCCGAGTGTACATTTCCAGGAGTTTTCATTTCGTCTCTGTTTTGTACAAGTACTTCTGATCCGACATCATATTTAGAATTATGAGCATTTTTGGCGCCAAAACAAAACGACGTTGTAAGCCAGTAAAAGCTTTACAATGTTCTTTCAAAAGCAATCAAAATAGAACATTGAGCGCGCTCCTGTGTGTGTGTGTGTGTGTGTGTAAGTGTGTGTGTGTAAGTGTGTGTGTGTGTGTGTGTGTGTGTGTGTGTGTGTGTGTGTGTGTGTGTGTGTGTAAGTGTTGTGTGTGTGTGTAAGTGTGTGTGTGTAAGTGTTGTGGTGTGTGTGTGTGTGTGTGTGTGTGTGTGTGTGTGTGTGTGTGTGTGTGTGTGTGTGTGTGTAAGTGCCTATTGTGTTTGGGATCTAATCCTCGCCCTATCTCAGTATAAGAAAAACGTCCTCATATTACCACAAGCTGGGATATGAAGACAATGACCTTTTACTTTGGAACCGAAAAATTAAATGGAAAGAAAAATATTATAATACATGTAGTAGCAAAATATTCAAGAAAGAAAATACTTAGGAACTATTTCAACATGGAGGAAGATCTTTATACTTCGACACCTTTGGTACCAACTAAAAAGGTAAAGAAAAAACTTTATTCTTTGATAGCAATAACTCAATACAAAAGTTTTTTTCCCTAATTTTGACACAAACTGATTCAATATACAAGAAAGAATGTTATAAATTGATACCAGCTAACTTATTACCAACAAAAGAAACTTTATGCTTGGACACCAAATAACTCCTCCAAAAAAATTACTTTATGATTTGATGCCAACAATCACTATGAAGGGGAGACTATCATACCTTTACACAAACTGAGTAGGAAGGGGAAAAACACGAAATTTAAAACTACCTCAATATAAAAGAAAAGGCTTTGGACTTTGATGCCAACTTAATAATACAAATGAAGGAATTTTATACTCCCATACCAAATAACTCAACATGTAGAAAAATATTCAATGAAAAGAAAACTTGGATACAAAATAAATGTGAAAGACAGATGTTTATACTTTGATACCAACTACTCAAATGTAAGCTAAATAAAAGTATTATGAAAAATGATGGAACAAAAATAAAAGACCTTCATGCATATGGTAAGTAGCTAACTGGATATTGGGGAAAGACCTTTACGCCTTGATATCATCTAACTAGACAAGGAGTAAGGAACTCTACACTCTGACAGTAATAAAACAATGTGAAATAACTGTATACTTCGTAATATGCTTATTTAACATGGCGGAAACAGCAGTTGCTTTAATTCTAACAAACCTGATAAAAAAAAATAACATTAATATCAAGGGAAAAAAACTTATACTTTGATACCAGTTAACTGAAGAAATGGCCTCTTCCTTGAATAAAAACTCACTCACCATATAGGAAAGAAGTTTATACTTACATACAATCTAGCCCGATGGGAGGAAGAAAACTTTACACTGATGCCAACTCACTCGACATGAAGGAAAGATTTTTATGCCTTGAAGCCATCTAACCAAAAATGAAGGAAAGATTTCTATATCTTCATACCCCCTGGTTCAATATGAAGGGAAGAGGGTATAGTTTTAATATAAATTTAGTATGAAGGAAATAACATTGATACTAGATTATGTATTAGGGACTTTTTTTTTCCCTTGATTCCAGCGAGCTAAATATCATAAAACACTTTATACTTTGATTCCAACTGACCCAACATGAAGGAAAGGAACGAAACTTCATCCTTTATTTACTACTAGCTCAATATGAAGAAAAAAATATGCGGACACCAGCTATGAGGTCTAACATTAAGTAATTACAGCAGAAACAGAAAGACTACAAAATATCGGCGAATTTTGATATGGAAGGGAAAATACATTTTGATTATTAGTATGCTTCACAAACTAACACATTTCTAAAATGTCACGAGCTTGATTTTTTTTCTTTTACTTGTCCTTGCAACTAACTAGCGTGTGGTAAAATGTAGGGAAGAAAACTGACAG
>CM060343.1:30921566-30924066 GCA_030674155.1 Stramonita haemastoma
AAATTACAGACAATGATTAGTCTTTGTTTCCTTATGACTTTAAGGAAACTGATTGTGAGTCATCCTAAACTTTAAAAAAAAAAATTTTTAACTAAAAAAAACCCACCGATGAAAACCATCACCTTCATATCATTTCTGTCTCCCCACCGCTGTAACATGGTGGCGCTGGTTTTGGCGGGGTGGAGGGGGGGGAGGAGGATATCAAGGGGGGGGGGGGGAGTTGGAGGGTAGGTAGGGGGGGGGGAATCTGGTGGATCTGCAGGGTGGATCGGTGATCTAGGAGGTAACGCGCCTTGCCCAGAAAGCGAAAAGTCCGGGTCTGAGTGTGCGGTGGTTCGAGTCCCGTTTGGGCCCAAAACTTTTCCCATACCTCGTAGACCATGAGTGGTGGTCTGGGTGCTAGTCTTACGGATGAGACGATAAACCGAGGTCCCGTGTGTTACACATCATTATTGAGCGCACGTAGAAGAACCCACGGCAACAAGGGGGTTGTCCCTGGCAAAATTCTGTAGAAAAAAAGTCACTCTAATATGGAAACAAATACAGCTGCAGACAAAAAAAAAATAACGGGTAGGCGCTGCACTTGTGGCGACGCGCTCTCCCCGGGGAGGGAGAGCAGCCCGAATTTCACGCAAGAGAAATCTGCTGTGACATAAAGTGGTATATATTATAAGATAAAATAAAAATAACAAATAATATTAAGGGAGGGTGAGGTTTGTTGTTGATGGTGATGATTGGGGTGGGAGGGGTAGATTTTTGGCGGTGGATGGGTGGAAGGGGAAGGGGGTGGGGTGTCGGCAAAGTTGAGGGTTATGTTGGTGGTAGCGGTGCTGTATAGGGGGAAGGGGGATTTTCAGGATGGGTGGGGGTGGGGATTGGGGATCGGCAAATTTCGAACTTTGTTAATGGTGATGGTGGTGTTTTTCGGGGAAGTTTGGGGTTGGGGTAGCCGCCGCTGTAGTCTGGTGGTTAGGGCGTTAGACTCGTAATCTAAAGGTTGCAGGTTCGATCCCAGCTTTCGGCTATGGCGTTGTGCCCTTGGAAAAGGCACTTTACGGCTATTTTCTCACCCCACCCAGGTGTAAAAGGGGTACCAGCCTTGTGTTGGGGGTTAACCCTGCGATAGACTGGCGTCCTATCCAGGGGGAGTCTATGACTCTCAGTCGCTTAACGCCACAGAAACCGGGATAAGCACCGGCCTGATGAGCCTTAGGCTCGGGACAGACTTTAACTGTAACTTGGGATTGGGGGGAGGGGGGGGGGGGGCAGGCAGAATATGGGGAAGGGGGGTGGGGAAGGGAATGTCCATTCATAAACTTGAAACCTTGGGCACTTCTATATCTATAGATAAATTCGAAACAAAGTTCTTATATTGAGAGAGAGAGAGAGAGGAGAGAGAGAGAGAGAGAGAGAGAGAGAGAGAGAGAGAGAGAGAGAGAGAGAGAGAGAGAGAGAGAGAGAGAGCAGACAGAGAGACAGACAGACAGACAGACAGACAGACAGACAGACAGACAGACAGACAGACAGACAGACAGACAGACAGACAGACAGACAGACAGACAGACAGACAGACAGACAGACAGAAATACATTGTAGACGAAATAATCGTTCTAAATTTATTTTCTACCAAATTTGTATCGGGCTACTGATTTTTTGTAGGAATGAAAATAGACCTTGATTCATTCTTTATCACTAAATACTAATCTGAATATTTTTGTGATGATAAAATACACTTTTTTTGTAACATCGACCGTATGCCCCCCCCCCCCCCATGCCCCCCCCCCATGCCCCCCCCCCACGCCCCCCCCCCTCCCCCCTCCCTCCTCCTCACTGTTCCGTTGTAATAAAGTAACCATTTCATTCTCTTAGGACTTAGAAGAAAAGCTTGTCTGATCATATCACGGCTATTACGAAGGGAACGTTTTAACATGCAAACATACTTATTCTCACAACACATTAATAATAATAATAATAATAATAATAATAATATTAATAATAATAATATAATAATAATAATAATAATAATAATAATAATACATGGAATTTATATAGCGCTATATCTTGTAAAAACAAATCAAAGCGCTTGCACTCGACCCTCATAACAAACAAGCAACCAATGACAATGAATAATTCTAGCAAATTCGAAAGCACACTCACACGCACGCACGCACGCACACACACACACACACACACACACACACACACACACACACACACACACACACACACACACACACACACACACACATACACACACTTATAGAGGCTATAAATTTAGGCAGGGTGAAGGGAATTTCAAATGTTGAAGGCAGGGACAAATAGGAAATAAAAACAGAAGGCAAAAATCTCAGGTTTGAAACAAGTGTCTTGAGGTTGGATTTAAAAGTGTCATATGTAGGCTTTTGCCGAAGGGAGAGAGGGAGGTCATTCCAGATTGATGGACCAGAAATAGAGAAAGAGCGGCGGCCAACGGTTGATAGGTTGAATCATTAAAAATAAT
>CM060343.1:30929066-30931566 GCA_030674155.1 Stramonita haemastoma
CTCGGGACAGACAGACTTTAATATTCAACACAAGACAAGAACATCGCCATCAGCTTCAAGATCACACTGATGCGTTCCCTGATCAAGTCCATATTTGTGTATACATGTGAAACATGGACCATAACAGCAGACATTGAAAGAAGGATACAGGCAATAGAGATGAGATGCTTTCGCAAACTCTTTGGTATCTCCCACAGAAATCACATCACTAATGAAGAAGTGAAAAACTAGAATAAAGAGTGCCATGGTCCATATGAAGAGCTACTGACATCATTGAAAAAAAACGCAAGCTAAAGTGGTATGGGCATGTCACACGAACATCTGGACTGGCCAAGACAGTTCTACAGGGAACAGTAAGGGGAGGGAGACAAAGAGGCAGACAGAGGAAACGATGGGAAGACAACATCAGAGAGTGGACAGGATTTGATTAAATGATTTGCTACCGAAAGCAGAGAACTGCAGGGAGTGGGGGAAGCTGGATGCAAAATCTTCAGTGGTGCCTTCACGGTCCACGGGACTATGGGATAGGTGAAGGTGACGGTGATATTCAACACACTTTTCGAACACAGACTGCCATGTACAGAGATAATTATAACAGGAATAAGTCGTTGGCTTGGGTATATTGTTATCATGTATATTTATTTCCTTTCACCCAAGACATAACGATATTAACAGAGCAATAATGTAATCATGGAAAAATCCCCAAACTTTCATTTTAAAAAAGAAAATTCAAGACAAGAAAATAAGTCCAGAAGAATCAAGAAAAAATGGCAAAGGATATAAAATTCTATGTCTATCACACAATCAAGTATACTCAGTTTATATAATTAATAATATAAATTCTCTTATAAAATGGATTTCATAAACAAATAAATGCACTTCACTGTGAAGAACATTGTGGATTGTTATGTAAACAATGTATATGAAAAGCAAGGTAAAACATTTCAAATATAACAATTTTAAAACATGAATACCCTTCAACAAACAAAGTAATCCTGATGCAAAATTGGTTAGATCTTTTTACTTAAAACGAGATCATTCATAATCAAACAATCACAAGAATTTCATTTCTATAAGAACACTCAAATGATCAAAATCCACTTTAGCAAAATCATAGACAATGCAGGCATGGTCTGAATTCAGTTAAAAAGGGTTATTGATCATCTAACTGCTGTATAACAGGTGAAAAAGTAAGGATGTCCCGTAACCTATATGGCCAAAGGGGAGCGAGACATCAGAGACCTCAGCTTCTCTGGACCAGCATATTTAGAGCGGCGCCCATCTCCTCTCCCCTCACTGCTTTTACCTTCCCTGACCCTAAAGAGGGCAGGGTACTCATTTACAGCTGGGTGACCTGGTGGACGGTACTGAAGCCAAGGCGTGCAAAACGGGTCACCCATCCACTTGATAACCACCGCTCGATGCTGCTTGACCTTAGTCTTGGGAAAAAAAAACGAGTGCTCTGACCACTGAGCTATGCTACCCCTGTTCTTTAAACTCGCTGAAATAAGACCACTCATTGCAAAGAAGAGATGAACAAATTCTGAAATAATTCGCTGCATGATATGAACACAAAAGAGAATTGAATTACGGAGGTTAGGCTATCATCATTCAGAGAAACAGCCATGAAATTGTTTTTGCGTTCCTCCACTAAACCTTCCAGTTCACTAATGGTGAGAGTTTTTATGTATGCGACCGCTCCCCCCCCCCTGCACACACATACACAACACACACGCACGCACGCACGCACTCACACATACACATACACACACATGCACGCACGCACGCACGCACCACACACACACACACACACACACACACACACACACACACACACACACACGGAAAGAGTAGGCTATTTTGTGCCGGTGATAACGGATGACAAAATTGACAAAACTGCATACACACGGGGAGTAGATTAAAACAGAGCACATGGTGTGCTTATTACATCATCAACAAGAACAGAATAACACTATAGAACTAAACACGACATGATAAAAATAACACACACACACACACACACACACACACACACACACACACACACACACACACACACACACACTATGGAGAAAGACAGCACAAATAAATCAAAAATAAACTGAACAAACCAAACAAAATTATAGCAACAAATGTTAACCTCTTTCACTTGGAGCTAATTTTAACATCATCATCATCATGATGGGTAACTACCATCACCATCATCAAAAAATCATCTGATCATTATATCTAACACAGACAAGATTTGTTTTTTTCAGAATTATTCATTTTTTCAGACATACCAAAGTTCGAAAAAATAGTTACCTAACAATACAGAAAAAAATCAAGCAAAAAAGCTAGAACAAACTAGCAAGAACAATATAATATATATATATATATATATATATATATATTTATATATATATATATATATATATATATATGTATATCGCTTTTGACGTCACTAGTGATAGTCATTTCTGTGACGTCATTCAAGATTCCCACTTCATGTGCTGTTGTC
>CM060343.1:30941566-30946566 GCA_030674155.1 Stramonita haemastoma
TAACCGATGTGATCTAGAGGGCGAGGCATCAGAGACCTCAGCTTCTCCATGGGCCAGCATGTTGAGGGGGGCGCCATCTCCTCTCCCTCGCTGTTTTACCTTCCTGACCTAAGAGGACAGGTACCATTGACAGTTGGGTGAACTGGGGGGACTGTACTGAAGCCAAGACTCGCGCGCAAACGGTCACCCATCCAACAGGTAACCTCGTTGATGCTGTTTAACCTTAGCTGAGGGGAAAGCGAGTGCTGCGATCATAAGCTGTCCCGTCCTCGAACAGATAAAATAATAATGAATAAATAAATAAAATAATTTGGAACATTGGAGTTGAAACTGGTGAAATTTTGTTGACAAGCTGATGTTTAAAGTTATGCCATAGATTGAAATGGGCATCACTTGTAAAGCCTAAATATCACAGAATTGGTCTGTTTTTTGCACTGTTGCCATGGAAACAATCCAATATGGCCGCTTAAAACTAAATATTTCAAACTCCTAAACCTGTATATCTAGAACAAGTAGAAGTAACCTGTTTCTACAGACATGTTTTACAACTGAATTCTTTCCATTCCTACAAGAAGATCTCATAAATGTATCCAGCAATTCTTCTATCCATCTATCTATCTACCTATCCCTTAGTCTGGTGATCGTGGGGGCACCCCTGAAGACTTGACAACCAGCTCCCTCCATTCCTCTCTCTATTCTGCCTTGTTCAAAGTTTTGTTGAGTTCTAGGCCTGTGCATTCGCTGATGTTGTCCTCCCATCTCTTCCTTGGTCTGCCTCTTTTTCTTCATCCTTGGACAGTGGCTTGCAGTATTGTTTTTACTAGTCTCTTGATCTTGTGACATGCCCAGTACCATTGAAGTTTACACTTCTTTACGATTGATAGAAGGTTTTCGTAGGGACCAATGGTTTGCTGGATTCTGTTGCACACGTGTTCGTTGCTTATGTGGTCTTATGTGCGCTGGCAATTTGACGACCCATGTTCGAGTCCGGTCGAGGAGATTTTTTCCTGGAGTTAACATCAGTGCTGACTCCACTCTCCCCAACAGTCCTTCGGATGAGACTTTAAACTGAGGCCCCGTGTGCAATACGCAGCAGAACACCTTGCGCACACGTTTAAATCCTGTTCCGCTTTTCGTAAGAGTAGGCCATCGTGTGCGGTGGGAACAGATGACATTAACAAAACTGCATACACACGGGGACTGGATGAAAAAAGCACAAGAGTGCTTATTCCATTTATCTAGATATAAAAGAATAAATCAAATCAAGTAAGATCTAATTTTGACCACTTTTGGACTCGTGTCTAACCTTAGTTTAAAAACAAAAAGGGGGAGCTGACCTGCTCCAAGACCTCGGGGGTCAGTCTCCACTCTGTGGACACATCCACGGGTCACGATGACCGGCGTGTGACCCGACAGCTGTGCTTGTGGCCGATACGTCGTCCATGAGGGGGACAGCACCAACACCTCCCGAACAGCCGTCACCAGCATCGTCGTCATCATCATCGTCATCAGCAGCAGCAGCAGCATTAGAATCATCATCAGCAGCAGCAGCAGCAGCAGCAGCATCGTCATCATCATCATCATCATCTATCATCAGCATCATCAGCATCATCACCATCATTACCATCATCATCATGCCCGTCGCCATCGTCATAGTAATATGTTAAAAGATCATTCCTCCAGAACCCTCAGATCTGTTACATTGTTCTTGTTTGTTGTTGTGAAAATGGGTAGGCGCTGCACTTTGTGGCGACGCGCTCTCCAGGGGAGAGCAGCCAAATTTCACGAGAGAAAATCTGTTTTTGACATAAAGAGATACAAAATACAAAAAACAAAACAAAAAATCTAGTTAAATTTACAACAATGTTGTCGAAATGGTTTCTTTTTCTAAAGAGAACAATTGATAAAATAACAAAAACAAAATCAAATTTCAGACTAAAAAAAAAAAGTAGCGTCTGTCCAAACAAATGTATATTTACGAATGCTGTGCTATGACACCACTGAAGTGAAACAGCATTTAATATCCTTTTTCTTTGACTGGTCGGCACGGGGACAGGATAGCTCAGTGGTCAGAGCAATCGTTTTCACCAGCTAAGGTTAAGCAGCATCGAGCATGGTTACCAAGTGGGTTTGCGACGCCTTGGACTTCAGTACAGTTCCCCAGTCCCCCAGCTGGTAAATGGGTATCTGTCCTCTTTAGAGTCACGGAAGGTAATGCAGCAAGGGTATAGGAGATGAAAGTTGCCCTCATTAGGCTGGCCCCTAGAGAAGCTGGGGTCTCTGACACCATGGCTCCCCCAAATCTAAAATAGGTTATTGGGGCCCCCTTTACTTTTACCAATTATAATTTACTATAAATTATATGATTTAAATTTACCCTTTGAGAATAAGAACTGATTTTCAGGAAGAAATACATGTGGAGTCAGCGCATGGTATCAGTTTCACCAAGTTCAAAATTTTTTAAAAATAAACCATAAAAATGACATTCAAAAAGAAATCTAAAGAAGAATTGTCCATGATTTTCCTAAAAACCTTCGAAGATAAAAAGTGATCTTTTTAACCCTTTCCAATCTTGATTATGGATAATTTTTTTTTAATACAAGCGGGAAAAAAATTTGGGAAAAAAAGGGTTTTTTAGTAAATTTAAATTTTTAAATTAAAAATAATTAATTTTAAATAAATTTTTAAAATAAAAAATAAAATAAACAAAAAAAATTTTTTTTTTAAAATTTTTTTTTTTTTTTTTAATATTTTTTTATAATTTTAAAATTCAAAAATTTTTTAAAAACCCTCTAACTAACAACAAAAATATTTAAAGATCCAAATACTTAGAGAAGAAAGGGCCCAAACCCAAATTTGCCCAAACAAAAAGGGAAGATTTAAAAAGAAATAACAATACAAGGGAATAATAAAAGGGATTCATTAGAAACGAAAAAAAGAAATTTAAAAATCAATGATGATTTTTGATTTGGGAGAATGAGAGGAGAGAGGAGAGAGAGGAGAGATTAACAAGGAGGAGGGGGGAGGAGGAGAGGAGAGAGAGGGAGAGGGAGTGGGGGGGAGGGAGTTTTTTTAGAACAAAGGGATTTAGAAGATAATTGTAGACAGACAAATAGACAGATGGGGACAGACGGGAAAGAAAAGGAAAGAAGACAGACAGACAGACAGCAGACGACAGCAGACAGACAGACAGACACATATCACTAAATTCCATCGAAGACATAATAAGAGAAACATGAGTCACACAAAAGACAGACAGACAGACGGGACAGCCCAGACGGGGACGGGACAGACAGAGGACATAAGGAAGACAGACAGACGAGAGACAAAAGGGACAAAACAGACAGACAGGACATAAAGACAGACAGAAAGGGCAGACGGATTCACAGTAGACAACCGGGACAGACAGACAGACAGACGGACGGGACAGAGGGGACAGACAGAAAAACCAAAACACACACACACAGACACACACAGACACCAACACACACTCAAAACAACCACACACACAACACACAGGGACACACAGCCCACACACACACACCAAAACACCCCACACACACACACACACCACACACACACACACACACACAGATAGACAGCACAGACGAGGCGTTACGGGAATTTCCCACAAAAGGGACTTTTTTTTTTTTAAATAAAAAAAGAGAGTCCAGACAGACAGACCCCCAGGACAGACAAAAAGAAAACAAAACAGACAGACAAGACAAACAAGACAAGAAAAAACAAGAAAAGACAGACAAACAAAAACCCAAAAGAGAAACAGACGAAGACGACAAGACAGACAGGTACTAAACTTCCCTTGAAACAGTCTTTGAGGAGGAAAATGAGCTCTTTGCTCCCGGGGCCTCAATAGATGGGGGGTCGCCCTCAGGTCTCTCTCTTGAGTGAAAGCCACACAGCTCTTTTTCGCAGCTCTGGCAGGCCCTGCACGTTCATTCCCACGGGAATTGTTTTTCTTTTTGCACGAGGGTGTGGGTTTTGGGGGTGCGACTCCCCACCCGGGGAACTTCCATTTATTATTAAGGCTTACAAACCAAACTTATCAACCAGCCACCCACCCAACCACTAGATAACCAACCCAGAGCTTTCAAAACTCTTCACCCAGCAAACTAACAGCAAACCAGCCAACCAACGCTAAACAACAACCACCAACTAACCGTCATTTAAGTTATGAATTTACAACCCACAAACAAGCTATCTCCCAAACCCCAAATCTAGCCTATAATAACTACCAATAAAATCTTCCCAAACCAACCAACAAAATGCAAACCGGCCAACCCAAACCCACCCAGCCAATCAGTCAATTCAGCCACTAACCAACCAACTTACCGAACAACCAGCGAACTGACAAGCCAACAAGTCACCCAAACCCAAACCAGTCTACAATCAAACCATACCTAACCAATACCCACCCACCCACCCCCCCAAACCAACCAACCAATCAAACAACCAACCAACCAATCAAACAACCAAACCCCACCCAGCCCAAAATCAACCATTAAAATGACTCTCGAGTCATTTCAAAACCTTTTTTCTATAATATTATTTAAACCTACCTTGAACATCCAAATTTTCGTTATGGCTGGCGTTTTTGCTTGAAAATGCTTCAGTGCCTTCTTTCATGAGGGAAAAAATGCGACTGACCGGGAACCCAAAATGATAGATTTTTTTCCGATTTCTGAAAGAAAAAAAGAAGATTCCAGATTGAAATCCTTTTCAGCCCTTTCGGGGGTGGGGGGGGGGGGGGGGGGTAGTAGGAAATTTCAAACGAAATTCAACAGGAGAATAATCCTAACAGTTATGCAACCAAGCAGGATATAATTTTATCAATTCAAACTGAATTGAAAGCGATTGGTAATTATCTGCAAAAAACGGAATTTTTATTGTATTGATTGTATTGTGTTGTATTGTTTTGTATGCACTGTAAGTCAGTGGGGTAGGACCTCTCTCTCTCTTCTTTCTCTTCTCTATCTCTCTCT
>CM060343.1:30951566-30956566 GCA_030674155.1 Stramonita haemastoma
AAAAGATGGTGAGGGCAATATGAAGAACAAGCAAAAAGTAAAGTCATAACAAGGTAATGATGTTACCACCAAGATCAAACTACAACTAGTATAAATGAAAGGAAGGGTGGGACTCGTTTCCCTGATTAAAAACACCGGTCTCATAATATACTTTGCAAAAAAAAGAGGGAAAGAGAACGTGTGTGTGTGTGTGTGTGTGTGTGTGTGTGTGTGTGTGTGTGTGTGTGTGTGTGTGTGTGTGTGTGTGTGTGTCTGTGTGTGTGTGTGTGTGTGTGTTGTTGTGTGTGTGTGATTGTGTGTGTGTGTGTGTGTGTGTGCGTGTGTGTGTGTGTGTGTCTTCAATTTTACGTCTGTTCACTTAATGTGATATTAGACGGGGAGAGTGGGGGGGGGGGGGGTGGAGGGGGTTGATGAGATGGAAGATGTAGCAAGATACTAATTCCAAACAATACAAAAAATAAAAAATAAAACAAGGCAAAGAAACACAAAAAGAACAACCCTCAGAACAACAACAATAGCAACAAAACTATGCTAACAGCAGAACCTGAACATTTGGAATCATTCTGATTTCAAATCTGTTGCAGACGCATTGTCAAGTTTTACAAAAATGAAGCTACTGGGGATCGCATCAGGGATAATGCTATCTCACACAATAGCCTTGGATTCGTAAGAACCTCGTGTAGGGACTTATTTTGAAATGATGGTAGGAACTTTTTTAAACCTGAACAGTGATACAAAACATGAATATTTGAAAGTTTTTCACCGCATATACATTGTTATATTTTTTGCAAATTTTGCTCGAAAAGCATTTAGTTTCAATCTGTAGATTAGAGTAACAGTTTTTCTGGTACAGGATTTTTGATAACCGTACTGAGTACAAAGAATGTTCTCAAAATCTAGATATGAACAATTATACAGGGGATATCCAGCCTCTTCCTGTTTCTTTTTAACATGTTTCCAGCAAACATTTTGAAGCAGTGCATAACCCTCACGAATAGAAAGCGGAACATGTACGACAGTAGAACAGGAAGAATGATTTGCTGCTGATTTGGCTACTTTGTCAACCTTTTCATTACCATAAATACCACAGTGAGATGGAACCCAGCAGAAAGAAACATTAGATCCTCTCAGAATTAAAAAGTGTACTAAATGCGTGTGTATGTGTGTGTGTGAGTGATTGTGTGTGCGTGCGTGTGTATGTGTGTGTGTGTGTGTTTGTGTGTGTGTGTTTGTGTGTGTGTGTGTGTGTGTGTGTCTGTGTGTGTGTGTTTGTGTGTGTTTGTGTGAGTGTGTGTGTGCGTGTGTGTGTGCGTGTGTGTGTGTGTGTATGTATGTGTGTGTATGTATGTGTGTGTTTTTGTGTGTGTGTGGTGTATGTGTGTCAATGAAATATCTATATGCACCTACTAATAATTATACCACTGCAAAAGATGGTGAGGGCAATATGAAGAACAAGCAAAAAGTAAAGTCATAACAAGGTAATGATGTTACCACCAAGATCAAACTACAACTAGTATAAATGAAAGGAAGGGTGGGACTCGTTTCCCTGATTAAAAACACCGGTCTCATAATATACTTTGCAAAAAAAAGAGGGAAAGAGAACGTGTGGTGTGTGTGTGTGTGTGTGTTTGTGTGTGTGTGTGTGTGTGTGTGTGTGTGTGTGTGTGTGTGTGTGTGTGTGAGTGATTGTGTGTGTGTATGTATGTGTGTGTGAGTGTGTATGTGTGTGTGTAGTGATGTGTGTGGTGTGTGTGTGATGTGTGTTGTGTGGTGTGTGCGTGTGTGTGTGTGTGTGTATGTGTGTGAGTGATTGTGTGTGTGAGTGTGTGTGGTGTGTGAGTGATTGTGTGTGTGTGTGTGTGTGTGTGCGTGTGTGCGTGTGTGTGTGTGTGTGTATGTGTGTGTGAGTGATTGTGTTTGTGTGTGTGTGTGTGTGTGTGCGTGTGTGCGTGTGTGTGCGTGTGTGTGTGTGTGTGTGTATGTCTGTGTGTGTATGTGTGTGTGTGCGTTGTGTGTGTGTGCGTGTGTGTGTGTGGTGTTGTGTGTGTGTGTGTGTGTGTGTGTGTGTGTGTGTGTGTGTGTGTGTGTGTGTGTGTGTGTGTGTGTGTGTGTGTAACATATGTTTATGTGTGTGACGAAATGAAAGAGATGCTTTTGTTCTCAATTGTTCGGGGTTTTCATCATTATTAATCTTTTCTCCTTTTCTGTGCCCTCCTTTCCATTGCTAACGAATGTGTCACATACCCACACTTTTTGGTTTCTGTTTCTTTCGAGAGCAAAACGCTGAAAAAAATCAATACTTACGAATGAACATGTATGTAGAATTACACATGACCTACATAATAATACCAAACAGATGGCGATTCGCAATTGTGTGTGTGTGTGTGTGTGTGTGTGTGTGTGTGTGTGTGTGTGTGTGTGTGTGTGTGTGTGTGTGAGGAGTGAGTTTGTGTGCGTGCTTGAGTGCGCGCGCGCGTGTGTGTGTGTATGAGTGTGTGTACAAGTGTGTGTGTGTGTGTGTGTGTGTGTGTGTGTGTGTGTGTGTGTGTGTGTGTGTGTGTGTGTGTGTGTAAGTGTGTGTACAAGTGCCTTCACGCTAGTTAATGCATGTACATAATATGTGCATTTGTGCAAGTGCATTGGATATATCTATGCAACCTTCACGGAAAGTGAACAAACATTCTTTGCCCTGCGTTAACTCAAAAACCTTACAAGGCAAAAGTCCAGACTGAAATCCAATTTCTTCCAAATTGTCCACGGTATGCACTCTCTGCAAAGAGGATAATTTTGCACACATAGGCCTACTAACCTATCTAAAATTCTTGGCTACACACATTTACTTCAGACGTTATACAAACGTGTCAAGTAATCTGTACACACATTTTCTAAAAAAGATATGCTCATGTACCAATCTATCCCAAATTTTTGGCTATTTACATATACTGCAAAGCTGATGTACACATGTACGTACTAACCTGTCTAAAATTTTCGACTATTTACATTTTTGCAAAGACGATAAGCATACACGCATACGTACCATACTATCTAAAATTTTCGACATTATCTATTTTCTGCAAGGATGATATACACAGGTGCGTACTAACCTGTCTAAATGTTCATCTACTTTTTTTGGCGAAGACGATATAGGCAGGTACCAACTTATCTAAAAGTGTTAACTATATACATTTACTGCGAATACGACATACCAACCTATTAAATATTGTCGACTATTTACATTTTCTTCACAGATTATATACACAGGTACGTACTAGCCTATCTAAAATTTTTGACTACTTATTTCTGTGAATATGATAAACACAGATATCACCTATCCATAATTTTCGACTATATACATTTACTGCAAAGATTTTTTTTTTTTTTTTTTTTTTTTTTTTTTTTTTAAACATTTTTTTAATTTTCAAATAGTGTACAAAACCCAGTATAATGTAAGCATCAATCCACAAATGATTCATATCAAAGTTTGTGAAGAACAAAAATTAAGAAGGATAAGATTATAAACTGATACACAACCTACTAGCATATGTTTTAGATAGTGTATGAACTTGAATGGTCATACATACATATACAATCATGTACATGCATGCATTCAAACAAAAGTACCCAAGCATATAAACATATTAAAGCATACATATCCCTACATATACCTAACCTCCAAATGCAAAACTGACATAACAATGTTTAAAGGCAAAACTAACAATAACAACAACAAGCAAAAAACAAACAAACAAACAAAACACAAAACAAACAAAAAGCACCACCAACAACAACAAACAACAACAGCAACAACAACAGCACACAAGACATAAACAAAGAACAACAAACAAACAAACAAACCACACACACACCACCACCACGATTAAACTGCTCAGCTAAATAAACAGATTTTACCTTTCAGACCGACTCATCCAGCATTAATACAGTTTGCTCTAATCTAACAGAGGTAGATATGTACACCATTGTGCAGCGAAACTAAAAAAAGACATTTCCATAGATGCAACACATTTTTCAACCTCATATCTTGATTTTAGTTGTCGCGTAAATATTTCAAACGAAGGCCAATTCTTTTGGCATCTGCATTTATAAATGTGAAATTTGGCGAGCAGCAGTATTACATCAAAAATCTTGTCAGATTTAAAGTTGCTACTGCATCCAAAAAGAACAATGCTCTCGTTGAGCAGCAGATTCACAGCGTTACATTTTCTATTAATATTATTTTGGAATTCTTGCCAGAAATCGTTTACAATAGGACAGTACCAAAAAATATGTTGAATGCTTTCTTTTTCCATATGACAAAAGGAACAATTAATTGATTCTTCAATACCCATGCTTTGTAAAATGACATTTGTTGCTATTATTCTGTGTACAATTCTTATCTGAAACCACTTTAGTCTTACATCTTGAATTTGCCTAATTTTTCTAAATACTTGTGACCATACAACATTTTGATGCAATCTTTCATTCCACTTCATACTATAAGCTGGGTCAGTAGTGTTTTTAGTCAGTAGCTCGTAGTACAGCATCGCTCCCCTTGGCACAGAGCAGATTACAGTCATTAATTTGTTCCTTTCATTTTCATTAGAGCACATAATTTCTAATCCCAGTTCCCTTGAATATTTTCTCAGTGCGCAAACACAGCCATTATATGTAACAAAATCTGATATAGTTCCATACTTTGTAACAAAACATTGAAAACTAAGCAAGTTACCAGCATCATCAAGTAGATGTCTAACACATGAAATATTCTTGTCAATCCAGTTTTTGTTATAGAAAGTTTTACTACCAATTTTCAAGTTGGGGTTATAAAACAAAGGCTCAGAACACAGCTCTTCTGTGGTTTCCACTTTAACTGCACTGCCTAATTCCCTGTATGCTTTAAATACATCTTTCCAAAATTTGTTTAATCTGTTGCTGCCGGGCAAATCGGATCCCAATTTGTTAATAATTTCGGCCTTAGGATAAAGTGAGCACAGTATCTGTTT
>CM060343.1:30961566-30971566 GCA_030674155.1 Stramonita haemastoma
GTGCTTTTTTTACATCCAGTCCCCGTGTGTATGCAGTTTTGCACACGATCGCCTACTCTTACGAAAAGCGGAACAGGATTTAACGTGACTAGGGAAGAAAAGTTATCGGTATATTCCATGATCGTTATTGTGACAGTGTCATGTGTACAGTTCAGTGGTTCCCTTTGAGTATATTACTTTCAATGCAATGCTGGAAGAAAACTTGTATAGTACCTATGTTTGTCCCTGTTTATTTGTGATTCTTGTATAGTTTTTTTTGTTGTTGTGTTGTATTTGTTGCATGCATTGCGTAACAATCATAAGCCCATCAGTGGGATCACCACTTAAAATCAGAGCAATTACGTAATTTGACACCATAATTAACATATTCTTTTTTATGCAATATAGATTTTTATGCACGCGTATAATGGGCAGTCATTTACCCACACAATGCAATAGTTTCATAAGAAATGGGCTTCAAACAAAAAAGATATGAGGATTTTACTATGATGACCCAGTGCACACTGCACTCAGCTGCTGCAGGGCTGGTCCACAGAGACTGCAGTGCAGCTGCACCCTTGGGGTACAAAGTGTTTATTCATTCAACTTGTAATCTACAAAACTAACAAGCGCTCTCCTATGCAAAGTCACATATGAAAGGGATTGAAGGAGTTAAATTCCCTGTACCGCTGAGGGGATCGGAACTAAAATCTTGTGTCATGACTCTGGATGAAATGAGTTAATGTATTCACAAGATGTAAACGAAGCTCCGACAGCTTACGTTATGAATACATTTTAAAGTCATGGTGTGTGTGTGTGTGTGTGTGTGTGTGTGTGTGTGTGTGTGTGTGTGTGTGCGTGTGCGTGCGTGGTGTGTGTGTGTGCGTGTGTGTAAGTGTAAGTGTGTGTGTGAGTGTGTGTGTGTGAGAAGAGGAGTGGTGGTGGGTAGTGTGTGTGTGTGTGTGTGTGTGTGCGCGTGTGTGGTGTGTGTGTGTGTAAATGTGTGTGTATGGGGGTGTGCTGTGTGTATGGGGGTGTGCTGTGTGTATGGGGGCGTGCGTGCGTGTGTGTATGTGTTGTGAAACCAGCCAACCATCTAATAAACCACCCATTCGATTGTCCAATCAACCAGCCAACCAAAAAAGCACACCAACCAATCATTCAACGATCCAACCATCCAACCAACCAACCTCTCTACCAACCTATGCACCCATACCCACCCAAACCAAACAACAACAAAATGTAGGCCTAAGGACAAAACTCTGGACTTTCTGATAAGCAAGTGACCCTGAACACAAAGTGTGCAAGTTATCAGGCAAACCAACACTACAAAAGCACGCTTCTCTCAAGGCTTTCCCTATCTACAGGTGTTCCCTTACCGGACAAAACGATAAGGCCCATACATAATCTGTGTGCGAAACTGAGATAAGAATTCAATATTGGAACCCAACAAAAGAAAGGTTGAGGTGAAGGTCAGACAAAGGTCATGTATAAAAATAGCATATCATCAAGGTGGTGGTTTTTGTTGTTGCTGTTGTTGTTGTTGTCCTGTATTTAGTCTTCTCTGAAGATTAGATTTCGTGCTTGGAATCACAAAGTCAATGACTGATTTTGTGGGGCTCCCTTTTTAGCCTAGAGGCCCAATTTGACTCTCCACCAGGAAACCAGTTGCTTAGCACCTGACCCACTTTTCCGCTAGAAGCCATTAATGGCAGGTAGGGGTGAGGTTGGCGATTTTGAGATTTTGTTTGATTTTGAAACTATAGCCGTTATTCTACCTTGTGATGAAATATCAAGCCCTAATTTTGTTTCCTTTGGCTTTTAAATGTGTTTTTAAAATACCCAAGCCCTCATTCTGACCACCTGTTACGAAAATAAACTTGACTTTCTCATTTTGTCACAGCCTGTAGTCTATAATTTCACTTGTAATAACTTTTCATAGAATTGTCCGATTTTGAATCTGTTTTTCATATCTTTTTGGTGGGCGCTTCACACGTCTCTCTTCATTGGCAAAAAAAACACACACAAAAAAAAGCAACAACAAAAAAGGAAAAATGTGCCCCTTTCCCTTCCCTTCTTTTCCCTGTCATCCATGAACCCGAGTCAGCACTTCTCTTACCTACCTACGTCCAGAGCACTAACTGCCCCAGTGTGAATTGCTGCCTGTGTCTATTCATTTCAGCGGCAGTGAACAGTCGGCTGGGTTTATTGTTGCTCTAGTGTGTGCTGCTGCTGCATGCGTTTCTACAGGTGTAAACGAGTGATATACATTTGTCTGGGTTTATGTTTGCTCTAGTGTGTTTGTGGTAGTGTTAAGTTTTTATCCTTCAATTTTTTTTTCTGGCTTTTGCTGCATGCTTTCCTGACAATTTTGTGCCTTTGTTTTTCCTGGGCCTAGTTTTTTTCGGGGGGGGGGGGGGGGGGGGGGGGGGGCAATCACACTTGTATTCATTTCACAACCTTCTGCTCTCGAAATTCATTCAGCGGGTATTGCAGCATGGTCACTACAAATAAAGATAACTATTTCCTGACCTAACATCAGTTGTGACAGGACTATACCAGACTTCATTTTTAAACTGATCATCTGAATGCATTCAGGGAAAATAGAGCAAGAGATGACCTGATATCAGGGACTGTATATAACAAGGTTCACGATGGGACTATGAATTAAATGCATATGGACAAACACTTCATTTGAATTCACAAAAACAGCGCCAAAAAAAACCCTCTGGAGTTTTGCAAACACTAAAACAAAATCATTTCAAAGCCATTATCCAATCAGAAAATTGGGGAAACAAGCCCTCAAATAATCTCTAGCCCAGCTTATATCAAACCATCTAAGGATTTTAAAAAATATGCAGCTTTATAATCATACCACCAGAATAAAACGAGAGGAAACTCGTAATTAATAACTAATAAACCTAACAAAACTATCAGGGCACCTAAGCACTTTTCAACGGATTGATGAAATAAAAAAAAAAAAAAAAGGAAAACTTTTTTTTTTTTTTTTTACCAATGATCATTTATAGGATTATGAAAACTTTTGGAATTGAAAAAAGAAATCTGTTTATATCAATAATTATTATAAGAGTATCTTTAATATTTTTTTCAACACCTTTATAAGAAAAAAAATCTTGAAAGAAACCTATGTATAAACAAAGTCAATAGAAAATTTTGGAGCATTACATGGTGATGAACTCTTCAGTATAAAGGGAGGATCCTTATTTCATGACACCAACTCAATAGGAATGAAAGTTAATACTTCATACCAACTACTTCAATAGGAAGGGAAAATCTTCATACAACACCAACTTACTACACAGGGAAGAACTGTAAACCTTGAAAAGAACTAGATTAATCTGAATCAAAATCTACACGTGGAAAGTGACACAGATGAAACAGGGCATGGACTCCATACCGAGATTCAACCTATCTACCGTTGGCCGCCGCTCTTTCTCTGTTTCTGGTCCATTGATCTGGAACGACCTCCCTCTCTCCCTCCGGCAAAAGTCTACTTATGACACTTTTAGATCCAACCTCAAGACACACTTATTTCAAACCTAAGATTCTCCCTTCTGTTTCTGTCTCTTGTCTGTCCCCGCCTTCGACATCTACCTGCCAAAGTGTATAAGCCTTTGTGGGTGTGGGGGGGGGGGGGGGGGGGCGCGCGTGGGCGCGTGTGTGTGTGTGGGCGCGCGCGTGGGCGCGTGTGTGTGTGTGTGTGTGTGTGCGTTGTGTGTTGCGTGTGTGAGTATGTTCGAATTTGCTAGGACCATAGATTGCTATTGATTGCTTGTGTGATGTATAGGTTGAATGTAAGGGCTTTGATTTGTTTTTACAAGATATAGCGCTATATAAGTTCCATGTATTATTTTTATTACTACAGCAGGCCCTTTTCCCCAGTGCTACAACTGTCAAGAGTTGGCTTTAGCTTTAAACTAACATTTGTCGAAAAAAAATAATAACAAAAATAATATCAAAAAAAAAAAAAAAAAAAAACATTCGTCTGCATGTCTTTTCTCTTGCACAAATAGAAACACTAATGATGATGATGATACTATGGATTTATATAGCGCTTATACCGTTTTCTGAGGAATGAAGTATTTTCCGCTAGCCAGTAAGTCAAACCCCTCTTTCCCTTTAGTGTTGTTCTCTCATGCAACTGTTGTTCCAAGCAATGCAATCAATGTGAAGGTAACTAGGTTGGCAACAACTCAATATGAAGGGAAGAGTTTTATACCTAATAACACCTGGCTCAATAACAACTACCTAATAACAACTAGAATAAAGGAAATAACTTCTTTGATATCAACCAACTCATTCCAAGGAACAATTTTACTTTTTTTTTTACACCAACCCATATTAAGAAAATAACCTTTTACACGTGTACCAGCGAACTCAACCTGAAGGAAAGAACTTTTTGCTTTGATAGAACTAACTCAGTATAAAGGGAAGAGCCTGCTAACACCAACTAAATGAATATGGAGGGGAAAACTTTATACTCTGATACAAAAACAAAGAATATGAAAGGGGGAGCTCTATACTTTTGTAATAACTGAATCTGAAGAAAAAAGTTTACAGTTTTATAACTATCTTGATACCAAGCTTGGAACTTTATTCTTTGAGCCAACTTGTTCAATAGCAAGGGGATAATTCTATTCTATGACACCAACTTATTTCTGGAATGAAAAAAACAACAACCCAAACTTAGTGACAACTCAAGAGGAAGGAAAGAGATCTACACAAAACACAATACCAAGTGAGACTTAAGTAAAAGAAAAAAAAACAACAAACACTTTTATACTTGGATAACCAGTTAGAATTTGAATGTCAAAACAATGTGTTAAGCATATTGAGAGGTTTAAAACCCTGTAACTTCATATCATTAAGCAACTTTTCAGTATTTGCCGTTATTTTCAAAGGTTATCAACATACTGTTTTTTTTTGTTGTTATATAGCTCCAGCGAAGATGTCCGGATTAATGGACTGTGGTTGCAAGCCATCCTACTTTGGTCCTGCAAAAACTAAAAATAGAACAATTCTTGAAGCATCAGTGCTATGCAAGCATAAGGATGCTATAATCATTATTTTTCTGCATATCATTTCTTTTGCAAATCATGTCTCTATCACGGTATTCTCCGGAATAAAATATTTCCAAGCGGTCAGTACCCCCAAACCCTCTTTCCCTGTGCTGCTGTTCCCTTATACAGCTGTTTCCCCATACCGCAGAACTGAGTCAGAGTTAAGGAATCCGTGTCAAAGAGTTAATAGTTAGGATCAAACTGGTGAAGTGTTAGGGTTTGCGGCATGGGGCAAGAACTAGGGTTAGAGTGGAGTGTTGACAGCTCCAGGGAACAGCACTACAGGGAAAAAGGGAGTATCGGGAAAAGTACTGCTCTTTATGAAACACTCTGCACTCAGCTTGTGCATAGTTTTCTCTCTTAAGCTGATTCCGCAAAGTCGAGGTAAAATGATTTGTTTCTGTGAAATAGGCGATGCTATACCAGTAATGACTATGGCAAAGATTTGCATCACAACAAACGTCTGAAGCCGAGTGTACATTTCCAGTTTTCATTTCGTCTTTGTTTTGTACAAGTACTTCTGATCCGAATCATAAAATTATTAGAATTATGAGCATTTTTGGCGCCAAAACAAAACGACGTTGTAAGCCAGTAAAAGCTTTACAATGTTCTTTCAAAAGCAATCAAAATAGAAAAATTGAGCGCGTGCCTGTGTGTGTGTGTGTGTGTGTGTGTGTGTGTGTGTGTGTGTGTGTGTGTGTGTGTGTGTGTGTGTGTGTGTGTGTGTGTGTGTGTGTGTGTGTGTGTGTTGTGTGTATGTGTGTGTGTAGTGTTGTGGTGTGTGGTGTGTGTGTGTGTGTGTGTGTGTGTGTGTGTGTGAGTGTGTGTGTGTGAGTGCCTATTGTGTTTGGGATCTAATCCTCTCCCTATCTCAGTATAAGAAAAACGTCTTCATATTACCACAAGCTGCGATATGAAGAAAATGATCTTTTACTTTGGAACCGAAAAAATTTAATGGAAAGAAAAATATTATAATACATGTAGTAGCAAAATATTCAAGAAAGAAAATTCTTAGGAACTATTTCAACATGGAGGAAGATCTTTATACTTCGACACCTTTGGTACCAACTAAAAAGGTAAAGAAAAAACTTTATTACTTTGATAGCAATAACTCAATACAAAAGGTTTTTTTCCCTAATTTTGACACGAACTGATTCAATATACAAGAAAGAATGTTATAAATTGATACCAGCTAACTTATTACGAACAAAAGAAACTTTATGCTTGGACACCAAATAACTCCTCAAAAAAACTTACTTTATGATTTGATGCCAACAATCACTATGAAGGGGAGACTATCATACCTTTACACAAACTGAATAGGAAGGGGGAAAAACACAAATTTAAAACTACCTCAATATAAAAGAAAAGGCTTTGGACTTTGATGCCAACTTAATAATACAAATGAAGGAATTTTATACTCCCATACCAAATAACTCAACATGTAGAAAAATATTCAATGAAAAGAAAACTTGGATACAAAATAAATGTGAAAGACAGATGTTTATCTTTGATACCAACTGCTCAAATGAAAGCTAAATAAAAGTTTTATGAAAAATGATGGAACAAAAATAAAAGACCTTCATGCATATGGTAAGCAGCTAACTGGATATTGGGGAAAGAGCTTTACACCTTGATATCACCTAACTAGACAAGGAGTAAGGAACTCTACACTCTGACAGTAATAAAACAATGTGAAATAACTGTTTACTTCGTAATATGCTTATTTGACATGGCGGAAACAGCAGTTGCTTTAATTCTAACAAACCTGATAAAAAAAATAACCTTAATATCAAGGGAAAAAAACTTATACTTTGATACCAGTTAACTGAAGAAATGGCCTCTTCCTTGAATAAAAACTCACTCACCATATAGGAAAGAAGTTTATACTTACATACAATCTAGCCCGATGGGAGGAAGAAAACTTTACACTGATGCCAACTCACTCGACATGAAGGAATGATTTTTATGCCTTGAAGCCATCTAACCAAAAATGAAGGAAAGATTTCTATATCTTCATACCCCCTGGTTCAATATGAAGGGAAGAGGGTATAGTTTTAATATAAATTCAGTATGAAGGAAATAACATTGATACTAGATTATGTGATTAGGACATTTTTTTCCCTTGATTCCAGCGAGCTAAATACATAAAAACACTTTATACTTTGATTCCAACTGACCCAACATGAAGGAAAGGAACGAAACTTCATCCTTTGTTTACTACTTGCTCAATATGAAGAAAAAAATATGCGGACACCAGCTATGAGGTCTGACATTAAGTAATTACAGCAGAAACAGAAAGACTAAAAAATATCGGCGAATTTTGATATGGAATGGAAAATACATTTTGATTATTAGTATGCTTCACAAACTAACACATTTCTAAAATGTCACGAACTTGATTTTTTTTTTCTTTTACTTGTCCTTGCAACTAACTAGCGTGTGATAAAATGTAGGGAAGAAAACTGACAGAGCTGAGTGATTTGAGGGTTATGTTTCTCCTCACAGTTTAAAACAAACCAAAACCATTTCAGTGTAGGTAGGGAGGGGGACGGGACAGCCTGATTGGTTAGAGCGTTGTGCATTGCGCTCATGATATGCTGACCCGGGTTCGATTGCCGTTCAAAGGGATGTTTTCAAGATTAAATGCGTGCACATATATATATATATATAGAGAGAGAGAGAGAGAGAGAGAGAGAGAGAGAGAGAGAGAGAGAGAGAGAGAGAGAGAGAGAGATGAGAGAGAGAGAGAGAGAGAGAGAGGAGAGAGAGAGAGAGAGACAGACAGACAGACAGACAGACAGACAGACAGACAGACAGACAGACAGACAGACAGACAGACAGACAGACACAGAGAGAGAGAGAGAGAGAGAGAGAGAGAGAGAGAGAGAGAGAGAGAGAGAGGAGAGAGAGAGAGAGAGAGAGAGAGAGTCAAGTTAAAGTAAGTCTTTTTTTTATATCGAGGATAATGGAATAAGCATTCATGTGCTTTTTTTCATCCAGTCCCCGTGTGTATGCAGTTTTGTAAATCTTATCTGTTCCTACTGGCACACAATGGCCTACTCTAACGAAAAGCGGAACAGGATTTAACGTGTGTGCAAGATGTTTGCATGCGTTCGCACACGGGGCCTCGGTTTAAAGTCTCATGGGAAGGACTTTTGGTGAGAGAGGAGAGAGAGAGAGGGGAGAGAGAGAGAGAGAGAGAGGAGAGAGAGAAGAGAGGAGAGAGAGAGAGAGAGAGGAGAGAGAGAGAGAGAGAGTCACATTTATAGGAAAACAAATGCACATGCAGAAAGTAATTGTGGCGCTCCACCACGAAATGAGTCGCTTAGCACATTACCCAATTTTGCGCTAGGAGCCTTTAAAGGCAGGTGGGGGTCAAGTTGTCAATTTTGTGATTTTGATCGATTATTAAACTAGATCTGTTTATTTATCTTGTAATGAAATATCAAGGTATCATTTTTATTCCTTTTGCTTTTAAATGTGTTTTGAAAATACCAAAGCACTCATTCTGACAACCTGTTACTAAAATAAACTTGCCTGTTTCTCATTTTGTCACATCCTGCAGTCTATCATTTCAGTTTGTAATAATGTTGCACAGAATTGTCCGATTTTCAATCTGTTTTTTGTATTTGATAGCCACTTTATTGCACATTAATAACATGTCAATAACTAAAAATTGACCTCATGTGCACTCCGTCTCATTATGTGGTGGAGCGTCACAATTATTTTTTAAGTAATGGGAGGTAATGCTCTGGTGGCGATGTGCTCTCCCTTTGGAGGTCAGCTTAAATTTCGCACAGAGAAATTTACGAAAACAAACTACACTATGCAATGTGATGTGATGCCATGCGGAACGACACGGCACGCATGCACCCGACCCCGGACTGTCTCGACCCGACCCGACCCGACACGACGCGACGCGACGCGACCAGACATGGCAAGCGACCTGACCCGACCCGACACGACGCGACGCTACACGACGCGACCCAACCCGACACGGCGCGGCAAGGCACGGTACAACACGACACACCACAACGGTAAGACGGAAAAAATAATAGGCCTTCTTACTGGAGTTGTGTAGTTCCATTCCTGACATGCAAGAATGTGGCAGAAATCCCACAGCGAGTCACTGGGCAGTGCAGCGTTCCGCAGTGAAGTGTTCCATGGTGAAGTGTTCCGTGGTGAAGTGTTCCGCGGTAAAGTGTTCCCCGGTGAAGTGTTCCGCGGTGAAGTGTTCCGTGGTGAAGTGTTCCGTGGTGAAGTGTTCCGTGGTGCAGCGTTGTATGGGTAGTCCACTGCGGTGTTAGTTTTCCATGTAGATTAGCAGGCCTGAAAAGGAAGAGCAGTGTGTAAGAACACATATAAAACGATTTTAATTTAACAAGATCATCATGCTGTGGACAACATTCCAACCATTCTCTTGGCACCACTGAAATGTCTGTGGGGTTCCCCTGCTAAAGTGAACATCTTGCCCCCGTATTACCAACTATCCCTTTGTGCTAGAATGCAGGCCTGCTACAGCCAACCAGGTCAGCAGTATACCCGATCAGACCTAACCAGCCTACACCCTGCTACCTGGAAAACAGGCTCTGCCAGGTACACATTATCCCCGGAAAACACTGTCTGAAAAACAAACTCCAGTGCCCCACCGACGCCTGGAGGAGTTAAGAGAGAAGTCCCCTCCACAGCACTGGAGAGCTAATCACAGTGGACAATGCAGAACTTTGAGAGGTACACTGGGAACTGGAGCCTGTCTCAGTGAAATAAAATACCACAGAAATCGGAAATGATGTTTTCCCTGGAGAGCGCATCCTTGATCATTTTTTAGTTCACTAGCCCTAAAACAAACACCCTGTTGTTGCACACAATATTGTGCAGTGTTTATACACTTAAGATTTTTGGGGCCTAAAAAATAAACTTTGACTCCGGGCTATTTC
>CM060343.1:30976566-30991566 GCA_030674155.1 Stramonita haemastoma
TCGCTGAAATGTTGTCGTTGTTGTTGTTGTTTTAATGATAATGGTTTTTTATTATCTACACTTAGTTCCATGATCCTGTCTTTTTATTGTCTATTTTGGCAGATCCTTTGGAAATATGAAAAAGTTCTTCTGACGTGAGTGCAAGATGTCCTACCAAAAGGTCTTTTGACATGTGTGTTCGTAAGATAATCCAGTTTTTTTTTATCATCTGACGTATGTGTAAGATGTTCTATGAAAAGGTCTTCTGGCGTGTGTGCAAGATAAAAAAATGAAAATAGAATAAAATTAAATAGAAAACCAATATGGTACAGATCATAGACTACAGCCATGAGCACCTCATTGCCTTCTATCTAGGATTGTGGGTTTTAGCGTTAAAAATTAAATTCTACGAAGAGAAATATTGCCCTCGCAACCCGGGTTCGATTCCTGGTCGAGGGGATTTTTCCCCTGGAGTTAACATCAGTGCTGACTCCACCCTCCCCAAAAGTCCTTCTGATGAGACTATAAACCGAGGCCCCGTGTGGGAACGCACGCAGATATCTTGCGCACACGTTAAATCGTGTTCCGCTTTTCGCAAGAGTAGGCCACCGTGTGCCCGTGGTAACAGATGACAAGATTTACAAAACTGCATACACACGGGGACTGGATGTAAAAAAGCACACGAGTGCTTAATCCATTATCCTCGATATAAAAGAATAAATAAAATTTAAAAAATACATTAGCATGCATAATAAATATCCCTCCCTCAGTTGAAACAAGTTTTTTTTCTTCAAAAAATGTTTTTGATCTCTACATTTCCCAGTACTCATTTTCGACAGAAAGATTCTTACGTTAGCTTTCAGACATTTTTTTGTAACGAACAAGTAGGGTACTGGTTTCAGGCATTCATTGTTAGGACATAGTGTCTTAACACGATTTTCAAAGACAACTTTACAACTGTGGGAAATCTAACCAATAATTATACTTGTGTAGTAAATAAACAACAGACTCCTCTTATGTAAAAGTTAGGTCATGCAGCACTGTATTACAACCAAAACAAAATGAAAAATGGGTTTACATTTATGAGATTGCCCAGATTGTTTCTTTACCATTTTAAAATAATTCTCAGCTACTCTTTACTTATTCTTTTCTTTTATGTCAAGGATAATGAAATAAGCACTCGTACTTTTTTTTTACATCCAGTCGCCGTGTGTATGCAGTTTTTGTAAATTTTCTTCGGCACTGTCTGCTGAAGAAATACGTGTACCTTTTTAAATGCCGTTTCAGAAACATCCAGTAACTGAAATAAAACTACAAGTAACCATATGAAAAAATATGGTGGATATTTTTCCTTTTTTCTTTTTTTACAGAATTGGGAAGACATTTTTTCCCGTAAGCTACACTACGTTGTTTTACATACCTTTTCTCTGGAATCTGTGGCCATGATGATGGTAGGGAAGGGAGACTGAAGAGCAGAGTGCTGATCTTCCTCCCTCAGGGGATGCTGCTGCAGGCATTTCATGTTGAGGTTTGTCTGGTCCTTGATGTTGAGGTTTGTGTGGCCCTTGATGTTGAGGTTTGTGTGGTCCTTGATGTTGAGGTTTATGTGGTCCTTGATGTTGAGGTTTATGTGGTCCTTGATGTTGAGGTTTGTGTGGTCCTTGATGTTGAGGTTTATGTGGTCCTTGATGTTGAGGTTTGTGTGGTCCTTGATGTTGAGGTTTGTGTGGTCTATGTTGAGGTTTGTGTGGTCCTTGATGTTGAGGTTTATGTGGTCCTTGATGTTGAGGTTTGTCTGGTCCTTGTTGCAAACCCAACTCTTCCTCTGGTGTCTGTGATGTCAGCTGTCTTGTAGCGGTTAGGACAGGTTGCCATGGCAGGTCGCCTGGCCACCCAGGTTTACCTGAACAAAAAAAACCCACGTAAGTTCATAAGGTAGGTGAAAAATTATACAGCGATATATTTTTTTTAATCTCAAAGTATGAAAATTTACACCCATGTTATGACAATGACAGTTTTACTCGTTTCTATTCTAAAGCAGTGTAAATTAACTTCACAATTGAACTGAATTCAAATAAATTGAAAATTGAATTGAATACCACTTCCAGTCACAGCAAATTTATCTGCGACAATTTGGGCTTCTCTCTCAGGGGTGAGTGGTTGCCACAAGAGCAGTACCACTCCAAAAAATTTCCTCTTTTAAAGTGTATTAGTTTCCCTATGAGAAGGGCTTTATTCTACAGAATTTTGCTGGAGATCTCTTTCTTGGTGTCGTGGGCTCTTTTACGTGCGCTGAATGTGTGCTGCATGCAGGACCTTGTTCACCATCCGTTCCGAAAGACTTGTATGCAGGCCACCACTCACAGTCTAGTGGACGGGATAAAATTTCGGGCAATAAACGGGGATCAATCTCTAGACCATGGATCCTCCCAATTACCAGTAATGGACAACATTAATGACATCATTGATAGGAGCTGTAGTAAAACATTCATATCCTCCAGTCTCTTTAACACACGAATAATGACATGCAACGTTTTCATATTCAGATATCAAATTATTTACGTATTTACTTATTGTCCACATTTTTCTGTCAAGATAGAGCCAAACCCAACTCATAAATGTAGAGTCAAGCAAACTTAACTGCACTGACAAAAATGTTTAATATCAGCAAGTGCAAAAATTAACTACAATAACAACACGTTAAAACTTGTTCCGTCTTCCGGAAGAGTAGGCCGTCCTGTGGCGGTGGGAACGGATGATATTTTTTAAAAAACACAAAAAACCCGCATGCACACAGGTGTGTTTAGACATCATTCTTGAAGTCGGAAAGCGACAACCTTAGCCGTGAGCAAAAATGGTCGCATATGCAAAATTTCATCTTCAGTCAACCTCGGAGCGTGAACCTCGGAACGAAAAAAAATTGTAAAGACGATAAAACTCACAATTACCACAGGCAAAAACCACATCGTTCCATTTAACATTATTGTCAGTTCTCTTGTGATCACATCAAAACTGCTCTGCTAAAACTTTCAGCAAGAAAATGCATAAACATGTCTTAAAACACAAGATGTCTATTTGCACCTGTTGATGTAAAGATGCTTGCCTACCTACCATTTAATATTAGGATCGTTTATCCAAAATATCTATCTTCCTCAGTTCTACAGCACTATTTGACAATATTGAAAAAGAAAAAAAATCAGCTGTAGGAAGAAGGGGAGCATCTCGACATCTTTCCCATTTCAAACATTAACATAATTATGAGTAAGGGTTTACGCTTTTTTTAGGGGGGAGGGGGGTTGGGGAGGGGTTAAGATCTTAAGCTCACACTAAAAACCTTCCCTTAACATCTTGCTTTAACGTCCTAATCAAAAACAATCTTGCCTTGAAAGTCTGGATGTTGTGTGTGTGTGTGTGTGTGTGTGTGTGTGTGTGTGTGTGTGTGTGTGTGTGTGTGTGTGTGTGTGTGTGTGTGTGCGCGCGCGCGTGTGTATGTGTGTGTGAGAGAGAGAGAGGGAGAGAGAGAATGTGTGTGTGTGTGTGTGTGCACGCCACGTGTGCCTGCATTCATATGTGAGTGTGTGTGTGTGTGTGTGTGTGGCGCGCGTGCGTGCGTGTGTGTGTGTGTTTTGTGTGTGCGTGCGCGCGCGCGCGTAACGGTGTAACGGCCTATTCTACAAAGTACTAAAAAGAACTAAGGAAGAAAACAGCTTAGCTGTTAGTATGGCGTTGAACTATAGGAAGTTGTGTGTGTGTGTGTGTGTGTGTGTGTGTGTGTGTGTGTGTGTGTGTGTGTGTGTGTGTGTGTGTGTGTGTGTGTTTGAAGGATGCGTATTCGTGACTGTACCAAACCATTTTGGTTCACGACACAGCTGTTTCAATCAGTTTTCAAAACCACGGAATAGGCCTGGTTGGTTTATGACACAACTACACTAGATCAGACTCTCAGCCCTGGTCCTTGTGAATGCACCAAATCACTCGCTGCACTCAAGATTAACATTTCTTGGCAGCAAATGTCATGAAATTCACAAAGCAGGGATTTCCCCCTAAGTTTTAAAATAAATAAGGAAGATTAAAGGCCCGAAACACTTGTTATGAAGGGGGCTTCTCCTCTGAGGACTCTCTGCTGCCATGCTCTACGCGAGTTTCTTACCACTATCGATACTTAATGGCCTACTTACTAAGTAGCTACTTCTAAATAAAAATTACTCACCAGTGCTGCTCTTCATCATAGTCTTTCTATAAAAAAGACAAAGGCAAAAACGATGATGTTCAAAATCCCACATTTTGCTTTCCCAGCTGTTCAAGTGGTCCACACTGCATGCACATGTCAGGCCGTTTGAAATGGCAAGAGGAAAAAAAAGAAAAGGAAGAAGCAAATCAACTCACTTGAACTCGCAACAGAGACACGATTTGCACGTGTGTGTTGCGTCGCTAAATGTGTTTTCTGTCCCTAGCTGGAGTAAGACCTTCAATTGCAAAAACCTGGTCTTAACAATGTAACTGGAAATTATTTCTAAACTGCCCGGCACTTCGTTTACTATCAATACACTTGAAAAACCCACACAAAATGATGGCCATAAAAAGATACTTTATATAAGATAAAAGCTATGTCGAGACTGCAAACTCAAAACATGTACAAGACTCCTTGACTTACCGAGGACAATCTGTTGTTCTATTGATATGCACGTTCACAAGAAGAATTTCAGATTTAGATTCGTTTGTTTTGTAATTTGCAGTCTGTACATTGACAGCCCATCTGGTAAAGGAAAGGGGAGGTTGTTTCAAAACCCAAGGAGAAGTTCTTACCTCTCTTGAGCATATTCATTTTAGGATATAGACCACTTTATGACACAATACATGCACAACAATGTTCAGTTCAAGGTATTGTTCAGCTACTCAGGAATGTTTTACCTTTGGGTTTTTCTTTAAACAAAGGCTTATTTTGGGTGGTGGATGTGTAGGCTACTTTCAGCAATGTTCCTGCTGACTGTTTCTCTGTCTGTCTCTGTCTCATACATATCAGAGCATATTATGCATGTATTCAGTAGAGGGGGGGTGCCTGCGAGCCTGCGTGTGTTTGCACGCGCGCGTGTATGTGTGTACGTGCGTACATGTGTTCTTAGGACAGTACGCGTCAGTACAACATGACAATTTATGTGATGAAGAGGAAAAGTGAATTAAAAAAATTACTGATGCTGAAGCAGATCGCTTAGAAAACAAAACCACTCAAACAAAGAAACTAGATCTTAGGTGTATTAAAGAAATGACTGCATCTTAGGCCAGTGCATTCATCTGTATCTACACCTCGTATCATGTTTAAGAGCACATTGCCCAGAATACCTACAGGGTACTGGTCATACGTCTGAAAGTGCGCCCATAAATGATCCTCATCATTTTCATGTTGCTTTGAACTTTTGGACCCCATTGCTATTCTATTTTTTGTGTGTTCGTGTGGCAACTGCCCTGCGCTGAGCTGTGCTGTGATGCATCAATTGTATATTTTCATTGATATTATGTGTAATACTATGTATTGTTGCCTACACTTTACCAGCTTTAGTTCCGACAGACTTGCTAGATTCAAGCCAGGCTGTTCTCTTTGTGGCTGTGGTATCACCACAAGAACAGCACCACCCATATCAAAGATGTTAGTAAAGTGTGTATGCCTACAGTAGAAAACTCTCTTGGTGCCGTGGGCTCTGTTACTGCACAAAAGTCGGGGTAGGATGGGACTCCAACCGGCCTTTTGTCACATCTTATTTATCTGCCCCTTATTTTTGAGGGTGTGTATGGGCAGGCACGCCTGTATTTGTGACACTGCACCACATAAGGAGTCGCATTGCACCAGAGGTCAGTTTTTAGTTATTGGTATGGTATTAATTTGCAATAAAATGGCTATACAATGCCAAAAAACAAATTGAAAATCGGACAGTTCTATCAAGTTATTACAACTGCAGGAAATGGCAAAATGAGAAATTGACAAGTTAGTAAGTGGCCAGAATGAGGACTTGGCTATTTTCAAAACACGTTTAAAGACAAAAGGAAAAATGATGACTTGATATTTCACTTCAATGTAAAATAAGTGCTAGAGTTTTATAATCAATAAAAATCTCAAAATCCACACCTCACCCCACCTGCCCAAAATGTCCCCTAGCAGAAAAGTGGGTTATGTGCTAAGCGACTCATTTCGTGGTGTAGTGTCACATTTGTGTTAGCCTTTTTTGTGTGTGGCAAGGGCCCTGCACTGTGTTGTGATGCATCATATTGTAGATTATTATTAATATTATGTGTTATACTATGTGTTGTTGCGCAAACTGGACCAGCATTTGTTCCGACGGACATGCTGTTTTCGCCAGGCAGTTCTCTTTGGGGCTGTAGTATCGCCACAAAAGCAGCGCCACTCATATCAAAGATGCTAGTAAAGTCTGTGTGCCTACAGTAGATCACTCTCATGGTGCTGTAGAGTCTGTTACTGCGCAAAAGTTGGGGTATGATGGGACTGAAAAATAGCCGTTTGTCACATCTTCTCTAGATGTATATGTGGCTTGTTTTGAATGTGTATGCGGGTGCCCTAAGCGTGTATTTGTGATTGCCGTGTGTGTGTGTGTGTGTGTGTGTGTGTGTTCGCGTGTGAACACGACCCTACACTGTGCTGTGGTGCAATTATTTTATCAATATTTTATGTAAAACTGCGTATTGTTGTAGTATACACTGTACCAGCTTTTGTTCCCTCATACTGTATTTGCCAGGCTGTCTCTTTGGGGCTGTGGTGTCACTACAAGAACAACACCACCCCAACAGCCACCATGGCACAGACGTTGAGAGCTGGTAAGGTAAGTAAGGTGAGCCCAACGATGTCTGTTCCTGTCCAGTTCAAATACTGGGTATGTTTGTGTCAGCCATGCCACTAACCACAGCTGCTCTTCTCTCCTAAAAGAGATACATAGGGTTTTGATTACTTACATGTACAAGATGTGTGTTTTGTTCTCATAGGGGACCTGAGGAGGACTTCACGGGAATTTGGGTCAGGATCGTTTGAAATGCATTACATTGTATCGCACTGAATGGATTTCCATTGTTCTGTATTGTATCATACTGTATTGTTTGCTTTACGTTGTATTGTACTGCAGTACATTGTATTGTTGAGCACTTGCAGTCAGACGGACTGAAGGTCCGTCTTTCTTTTTATATGTTCATCTGAGTGGATGTATTTGATGTCCAATCACTGTTTGCACCTCAGAAACACGGCACAATTACACAGTTTGGGATGTGATTTTTATACAGAGATTGTGTAAACTACATTCCACCGTGAAGTCGAATTGCATGAAACATAATGTTTTCAACCACTACCCAAGAAAACAGAGCATCGACAATTCACAGGTGTGTCTCTAAATAGAAACACCACGCTCTGATTGTCGACCCTGATCACATGGGAGATAATCTACTTACCACCCCATCACACACACACACACACACACACACACACACACACACACACACACAAACACACACACACACACACACAATATATATATATATATATATATTATATATATATATATATATGTGTGTGTGTGTGTGTATATATATTGTGGTGTGTGTGTGTGTATGGCTGATAGTATGGCTGGCATATATATATATATATTATATATATATATATATATATATATATATATATGTCATGTCATGTCATGTCTGCCTGTGGTCCCTTCTGGGGCATAGGCCGCCAACTAGCTGTCTCCAGGCATCTCGGCTCTGGGCTAGGCGTTCCAGTTGTCCCCACGTCTTGCCCATCTTTCTCGCATCTGCATCCAGGTCCCGGCGCCAGGTATTTCTAGGCCGCCCTCTCTTTCTTTTCCCGTATGGATTCCAGGTGAGAGCTTGTCTTGTGATGCTGGATACAGGTTTCCGTAGGGTGTGTCCTATCCATCGCCAACGTCTCTGTAGGATTTCTTTCTCAACAGGCTGTTGTCTGGTTCTTTGCCATAATTCTTCATTACTGATCTTGTCTGGCCAGCGTATCTTGAGGATCTTCCTGAGGCAGGTGTTGATGAAGACCTGGATTTTCTTCATGGTGGTGACGGTGTTTCTCCAGGTCTCTGCTCCATACATTAGTATTGGCTTGATGATGGTGTTGAACAGCCTGGTCTTGGTGGCGATGCTGATGTCGCTTGATCCCCAGACGTTTCTGAGCTGCTTGAAGGCAGCTATTGCTTTACCGATGCGGGTTCTGACGTCGGCGTCCGTTCCTCCCTGTGTGTCCACGATGCTGCCGAGGTATGTGAAGCTTTCCACCTCTTCCAGCGCTTCTCCTTTGACTGTGATGGGTGTTGCATTGGCTGCATTTGTCTTGAGTACCTTGCTCTTTCCTCTGTTGATGTTGAGGCCCAGTTTAGCTGAGTTCTCCACAACGATGTTGGTCTTTTCCTGCATCTGTTGCTGGGTGTGGGAGAGAAGGGCCAGGTCATCCGCAAAGTCAAAGGTCGTCTAGCTGTTTCCAAGGTGTCCATTGGATGCCATTACGTTTCTGATATATATATCATTATATATTATGGTAGTGGGGAAGAGGAATGGAGGGGGTGGGTGTGATTCAAACATTCCTTCTTTAATTTAACTTCTGTTCCCTTAAATTAGTGTGATAAATCTATTAGACCACAAAAAGATCCTTTATGTAATTGTGTTACATTTAGAGAACATGTGTTGTGTGTGCGTGTGTGTGTTGTGTGTGTGTGTGTGTGTGTGTGTGTGTGTGTGTGTGTGTGTGTGTGTGTGTGTGGTTGTGTGTGTGCATGTGTATAAGTCCATGTGTGTTTAAATGTGGGGTGTATTTGTGTGTGTGTGTGTTTGTTTGTGTTGTGTTGTGTATGGGTTTTTTTTTAATTTGTTTTATTCTGTCTGTGTTTGTGTATGTATGTGTGTGTGTGTGTGCGCGCGCGTGTATGTGTGTGTGCGCGCGCGTATGTGTGTGTGTGTGTGTGTGTGTGTGTGTGCGCGTGTGTGTGCATGTGTGAGTATGTATGTGTTTGTGTGTGTACACGTGCTCGTTCGCGCTCCAGTATGTGTGCATGTGTGTATACACATGTGTGATTTGTGCGTGTGTGCGTGCTTATGTGCATACATACACACATTCAATGATTCATAGTAGAACGCTTGCATAATTTTTATCTGTTCGCTGGTGTGTGTGTGTGTGTGTGTGTGTGTTTGAGTGTATGTGTGTGCGTGTGTACGTGTGTACGTGTGTGTGCGTCTATATGTGTGCGTGATTATGTGTGCGTTCATGCCTCTGTGTATGTGTGTGTATGAGTTAGTGTGTGTGTGTGCGCACATTTTAATTCCTGTTCTGCTTTTCGTAAGAGTAAATTATTGTGTGCCGGTGGGAACAGATGACAAGATTGACAAAACTGCATACACACGGGGACTGGATGTAAAAAGCACATGAGTGCTTATTTCATTATCCTAGATATAAAAGAGTAAAAAATTAATTAACTAATACACACACAAACAACAAAGCAACACACACACTCACACACAAACACACACACACACACACACACACACACACACACACACACACACACACACACACACACACAAAACTGCACATGATTGCTTATTCTGTTATCCTCCATATAAAAGAATAAATAATATAAAAGAATAAATTAATAAATAAATAAATAAATAACACACACACTACAACACACACACACACCACACACACACACACACACACAGGCACACACAGGCACACACAGGCACACACAGCACACACACACCACAGCACAAACACACACACACACACACACAGCACACACAGGCACACACAGGCACACACACACCACACACGCACAAACACACACACACACACACACACACACACACACACACACACACACACACACACAACAACACACACACACTACACACTACACACTACACACTACACACACACAACACACACACACACACACACACACACACACACACACACACACACGAGATGCAAAGAGACAGACAGAGAAGAAAAACATGAAAAGAGGCAAAGAGGCAAAGACAGAGACAGAGACAAACAAAGAGAACAAACAGAGAAACAGCACGCACATAATTCATCAACCCGCGCAATACACGACAGTTGATTTATTTCAACAATGAAAGGTGAGGATGCTTTATTAAATTAACATAAAGTGAACAGAAAAAAATTTATCACAGTCAGTGGAATTCGATTTGTGTTGTGAATAATTTAAAATGTAATACAAACTTTTAAAACAAGTATGAATTTTACAACCAAAAAGAAACAGAGGAGGTAAAAAAAAAAAGAAGGAAGGAAGGAAGGAAGGAAGGAAGGAAGGAAGGAAGGAAGGAAGGAAGGAAGGAAGGAAGGAAGGAAGAGAACCAAACGCTCAAGCGGCAAACAAACAATAAATGAGACAAAATTTGACGACATGTGGATAAACAGAAGCACATTCAGGAACAGACAGACAGAGAGACAGAGAGGCAGACAGACAAAGACAGAGAAACAGGGAGAGACAGACAGACAGACAGACAGACAGACAGACAGACAGACATACAGACAGACAGACATATACACAGACAGAGACAGACAGACAGGGAGAGACAGGGAGAGACAGAGAGAAAAAAAAACAGACAGGCAGATAGACAGACAGACAGTTAGACAGACAAACAAACAGACAGACTGACTGACTGACTGACTGACTGACTGACTGACTGACTGACTGACTGACTGACTGACTGACTGACTGATTGATTGACAGACAGTTACACACAGATAGATAAAATTTTAACAAAGAAATCATCGTAATCACAGACAAAATAACGCGAAGAAGCAGATCAGATCAATCAGACATATCAACACAAATGTTCAAAAATATCATAACAAGAACAGTGACAAAAACACCAACAACGATAATAATAACAACAACAACAGCAGCAACAACACTAATAACAACAGCAACAAAAACAAAAGCAGTAACAACAGTAACAAAACAATAACAGTAACAACAGCAACAACAACAGAAACAACAGCAACAACAACAGAAACAACAGCAACAACAGCAACAACAACAACGGTAACAGCAACAACAGCAACAAGAACAACACAAACAGTAACAACAACAGTAGCAACAATAACAACAATAACAGTAGCAGCAACAACAGCAATCTCAGTATCAACAACAATAATAACAACAGTAACAACAACAATATGAACAACAACAGTAACAGCAACAACAGCAACAACAACAACAGTAACAACAGCAGAAACAACAGCAACAACAGCAAACAACATTAACAACAGCAACAACAACAGTAACAACAGCAAGCACAACAGCAACAAGAACAGTATCAAAAACCACAGTAACAACAGCAGTAACAACAATCTCTCTCATGAGGAAAAATGTCTAAATTCAACGTCAGTGTTTTCAACATTTGGCAAGATTTTTTTTCTAAAAACACAACAAAGAACCGTCTAGAAAAAACATCATGAGAATTGGAAGTCACTGTCTGTGATAAGCGAGATGTAATGTTTAAAAAAAAATGACAGAACGATTTTGAAAAAAAGCCAAACAGCAAAAAAGAAAAAGAAACCCAAACATCGGATTTTTGTGACTTGATTTTTGTGTTTTGGTTTGGGGGTGGGGGGAAGTTGGGAGGAGGGTGGTGGAACGTTGTTTGTTTTGCTGGTTGTAGTGGTGGTGGCGGTGGTGGTAGTGGTGGTGGTGGTGGTGGTGGTGGTACTGGGTGGTTTGGGGTTGTGTGTTTTTTTTGGGGGGGGATTTTTTTGTTTCCTTGTTTGCTTGTTTCTTTTTGTTTTTGGTCTGTTTTGCTTTTTAATATTTGGTTGGGGGTGTTTGTTTTCTTTTTGTCTTCTTTTTGGGGGGTTTCTCGGTGTTTTTTTTTGTAGGGGGGCGGGGTAGCAAATATTATGCTGATATCCAAGAGAACAGCCATCTGATTTGATCTTACATCTGTTGTACCTGTGTGATACTGAATGAGTAGTCACTCAGTGATTATTTACTGTCCTTCTTAGTTTCGACTCTCTCATTGCTGTTGTTTTTTTTAGTAGTATATTTATGTATTCATTTATTCATTTCGTTGTTCATTGACTCATTCTTTTCTTTTCAGAATAATGGAATAAGCATTCGTGTGCTTTTAAAAAAAAAAAATCCAGTCCTCGTGTATATAAAATCTTACTGACACAACTGGAAAACCTGAGAGCTTTCTTCTTTGTTTTGTTTTGGGTTTTTTTGGTGAGGACTTTGACCATATCAACAACAACAACAACAACAACAACAACAACAACAAAAGGTAGGGATGGAGACAAGGAGGGGGGGGGGAGGGGGGGAGAAAAAGAATACACAAGGCACCATCTCTATCTCTCTTTCTCTCTCTCTCTCTCTCATGCATTGTCACCAGTAGAGCCTTGGACTTCAGCCTGTTCCGACGCCTTTTCCCCAGAATTCTCACCCTCACCCGACGCTGCCGGTTCCTCTGCCGCAGCCTTTTCCGGTTTGGCTTCCGGTTCCGGTTTGGCTTCCGCTTCCGGTTTGGCTTCCGTTCCGGTTTGGGCTTCTCTTCCGATTCCGGTTTGGGCTTCTCTTCCGATTCCGGTTTGGGTTTCTCCTCTTCTTTGGTGGGTTTCTCTTCTGGATTTTTGGCGGGTGTGTCGGCAGGTTTGTCCTCTTTTTTGTCGGATTCTTTTTCCGCCTGGGGGCTCTGTTCCTGCGGGAGCTTCCTCCAGGACTTTCTTCATGGACACCGGTTCAGAGGCGGAGGGGAGAGTGTTGGACACCACTGTGGGGGGCGGGGGAGGTGGGGGCTCTTTGCGGAGCTGAGGGGACATCATCTGGGGGGCGGCAGGCACCACACACGGGGGAGGGGGCCCGATGTTGGAGTTGTCACCTGTCAGGGAATTGAAGTTTTGGGGAGAGTTAGCGCGTGTTAAGGAACCTGCGGTAGTTTGTGAGAGTAAAATAAAGAAATAGAGCTAGTATGTATGTAGTATGTTATGTATGTATGTATGTATGTATGTATGTATGTATGTATGTATGTTGTATGTATGTATGTATGTATGTATGTATGTATGTATGTATGTAGTATTGTGTGTGTGTGTTGTGTGTGTTGTTGTGTGTTTATGTAGTGTGTGTGTGTGTGTATGTTAGTTGTGTGTGTGTGTGTAGTGTGATGTGTATGTTGTATGTATGTATGTATGTATGTATGTATGTATGTATGTATGTATGTATGTATGTATGTATGTATGTATGTATGTATTAGTATGTATGTATGTATGTATGTATGTATGTATTTTAGATGTATGTATGTATGTATGTATGTAGTATATGATGTGTGTATGTGTGTGGTGTATGTATGTATGTATGTATGTATGTATGTATGTATTATGTATGTATGATATGTATATATACATATATATGTAATATATATATATGTATATATATATATATATATATATATATATACATGCAGTGTGGCCTAAGTGGCATCTACGCCTTACTTCACATCAGACTAAAAGTAAAAGGTGTCCCACAACCTATGTGGTCATGGGGGAGCGAGGCATCAGAGACCTCAGCTCCTCCAGGGGCCAGCATATTGAGGGCAGTGCCCATCTCCTCTCCATCGCAGCTTTACCTCTCCTGACCCTAAAGAGGGCAGGTACCCACGTTACAGCTGGGTGAACTGGGGGACTGTACTGAAGCCAACGCTCGCAAACGGTCAGTCGTCCACTTAGTAACCACGCTCAATTTATTGCTGATTAATCTTTAGCTTGGGGGAAATGAGTGCTCTGACCACTGAGCTAAAGAGCCTGAATTACTGAATAATTATTCTCTTAATCGGCCAACCCTGCACATATAACATACAGTTACATTAGCAATAGCTGTGTGAGTGTGTCTGTGTGTTAGTGTGTGTATATGTGTGTCTGTGTGTGTGTGTGTGTCCGCGTGTGTAGTAGTAGTAGTAGTAGTGTAGAGCAGCAGCAGCAGCAGCAGCAGCAGCAGCAGCACAGCAGTAGTAAGTAGTAGTAGTAGTAGTAGTAGTAGTAGTAGTAGTAGTAGTAGTAGTAGCAGCAGCAGCAGCAGCAGCAGTAGCCAGCAGCAGCAGCAGCAGCAGCTAGTAGTAGTAGTAGTAGTAGTAGTAGTAGTAGTAGTAGTAGTAAGTAGTAGTAGTAGTAGCAGCAGCAGCCGCAGCCGCAGCAGTAGTAGTAGTAGTACAGTAGCAGCAGCAGCAGCAATAAAGCATAGTATAGCAGCAGCAGCAGCAGCAGCAGTAGCAGCAACAGCGTAGTAGTAATCGTGGCTATAACCATCACAGTGCTCACTCGGTGCCAACACAAGAAAAATAGGTGCTACGCGCCAAGTATAAGAAATATGTGTGTGTTTGTACCACCCCAACCCCTTCCCCCCCCCCCTCTCACCCCTCAACCCACCCCCTATACTACCCGAAATCTTACCCCCTAAAAAAAAAAAAAAAAAACGTTACCCATGCCACGGTAGACCACGGTGATGGTGGCCCCTTGGATTGTAGCAGCCACGGTGGGGTAGAGGGGTTGATTCTTGGGGATTCCGGACAGGGCTGTTCCATAGTAATCCAGATCGCTGCCAAACTGAAGCAACCCGGCGTCGGCGTCTATGTACATGTAGAATTTGTCCGGGAGGTAAACCTGGTGTGGGGGGTAGGAAGTGGGGGGGGGGGGAAGTAGGAGGATTTGGGGAGGATTGGGGAGGGGGGTTGCGGGGGAGAGAGAGTGGGGTAGGAAGGAATGGAAAGGGAAAAGACACAAAAAGTAGACATGTCAGTGAGGCAGACAGACAGGCAAGCATGCGAGCTGACCTCAATGTATTCGCGTACTGCACAAGCCATACGTTCACACACACGTGCGCGCACACACACACATATACAGATACACACACACGCACACACTCACACACATACACACACACGCACCACACACACCATGCACGCTAACACACAATCACGCACACACACACACACACA
>CM060343.1:31009066-31014066 GCA_030674155.1 Stramonita haemastoma
AGAATAATGGAATAAGCACTCATGCGCTTTTATACATCCAGACCCCGTGTGTATGCAGTAGTGTACATTTTGCCATCCGTTCCCAAAGCCACATAATGGCCTACTCCTCCGAAAAGTGGAACGGGTTTTAACATGTGCGCATGATGTTCTGCGAGCATTCGCACACGGGACCTGGGTTAATAGTCTCATGCGAAGGACTTTTCGGGGGGAGTGGGGTTGGCACTGATGTTCACTCCAGAGGAAAAAATCGTCTTGAACGAGATTTGAATCCGGGTCAGCAGATGTGGATTTGAATCCGGGTCAGCAGATGTGGATTTGAATCCGGGTCAGCAGATCACGAGTGATTGAATCTGACTACTAGGCTATCCCGCCCCCTGTTTTTCAACTAGGAAAAAAGACTTTAACACTGATAGCATTGCATATACTCAACATGCTTGATTTATAGATTAAGAAACAATTCATGGAAAACCAAGTTTACAAAGAATCACTAGGGACGGGATAGCCCTAGTGGTCAGAACATTGCCCTCGCAATCTGACGACCCGGTTTCGATTCCCGTTCGAGGGGACTTTTTCCCTTGGAGTTAACATCATTGCTGACTCTACTCTCCCAAAAGTCCTTCGTATGAGACTATAAACCGAGGCCCCGTGTGCGAACGCATGCAGAACATCTTGCGCAGACGTTGAAACCTGTTTCGATTTTCGAAAGAGTAGGCCATTATGTGCTGGTGGGAGCAGAAGAGAAAATTTACAAAACCGCATGCACATGAGTGCTTATTCCATTATCTCGATATAAAAGAATAAAATAAAAAGATAATAAATAACAAAACGTTTTTTTTTTAATTCAATTTCTATCCATCTCTTATACTTATTTGGAGTGTCCTGCATTAACTAGTCTCTGAATATCAAAGACTGAATAACATGCATTTTTGCTCATGATTCTTTTTTTATTTATTCTTTTATTTCGAGGATAATAAAATATGCACTCACGTGCTTTTTTTACATCCAGTCTCCGTGTGTATTGCGTACATTTTGTCATCCGTTCACACCGGCACACAATGGCCTACTCTTCCGAAAAGCAGAACGGGTTTTAATAATTATTTGTGTGCAAGATGTTCTACGTGCGTTCGCACACGGGGCCTCGGTTTATAGTCTCATGTGAAGGACTTCTGGGGGGAGTGGAGTCAGCACAGATGTTAACTCCAGAGGAAAAATCCTCTTCAACGAGATTTGAACCCGGGTCAGCAGATCATGAGCGCACCACTCTGACCACCAGGCTGTCCTGTCCCCCATGATTCAGTAATATGAGGGACATCTTGAATAACAGAGACCTTCCTCTTATTGAGATTATGCGAATTTTTTTTTTTTAACCCAGATAGTAAGCTACTGCGAATTATTTTCTCTGTGTGTGCGTGCGTGTATGTGTGTGTGAGCGCGGCGCGCGCGCGTGTATATATATATATTATTATATATTATATATATAATATATATATAATATATATATATTAAATATTAATATAAATATATATATTATAAATATTGTGTGTGTGTGTGTGTGTGTGTGTGTGTGTGTGTGTGTGTGTGTGTGTGTGTGCGTGCGCGCGCGCGTGTGCGTGTGTGTGTGTGTGTGTGTGTGTGTGTGTGTGTGTGTGTGTGTGTTTGGGATGAAAGCCGGGTTGGGGGTCCTCTAATATTACTTGTATGAAAAGGGTGTTAAAGGAAAGACTCATTCATTTTCCACAGATTGCGACATGTTCTCATTACATAACCTTTATCAAGCTAAAGTATCATTACCCCTATCCATCAATTTTTAAGCTACAATTTTTGACATAGATATGTTTTGAGGTTAGCGGGTTGCACTTTCTGCTTTGATCCGAACTTTTTTTTTTGAGGCAATGCTAACGTGTTGTTCAGCGCAAGGTAAAAGGTAAAGGTGTCTCATAACCTATGTAGTCTTAGGGGAGCGAGGTGTCAGAGACCTCAGCTTCTCTTGGGGCCAGCATAATGAAGGCGGCGCCCATCTCCTCTCCCTAGCTGCTTTACCTTCCCTAACGCTAAAGAGGACAGGTACTCATTGACAACTGGCTGAACTGGGGGACTGTACTGAAGCCAAAGCACGCAAACGTGTCACCCATCCACTTGGTAACCACGATCGATGCTGCTTAACCTTAGCTTGGGGAAAGCGAGTGCTCTGATCACTGAGCTATCCCGCCCCTACAGTGAATGAGTCAATCCCAAACACCTTGTTCCTCCCACACCTCTGAATATAACCAGCTCTGTCACACATCCCTTTATTTCAGGCAAAACAAACGGTCGACCCTTCTTTTTTCTGTTGACATTAAAGACCAAGATTGCCATCATGAATAATAATCCATGAAAGTTCGCCTCAACATTGTAAACGGAACAATCAAAGAAAACTTTAAAAGAGAAACAACCCCTTTCTTCATCTTTCCCCTCTAAAACTTCCAAAAAGATCGATTGTCGTGATAATCCTCAAACCCCTATACAGATTACAACGCTTAAGTGGACTGCTCTTTCCCCTTACTGCTTCAGGGGAGTTAATTGTCAGATGAAAAAGCGCTCCTTTAAAAAAAAAAGTGATGGGAGATAATCTAATCCTTCCGAGTTTAGGAAAAGAAAGAGAAAGAGAAGAAGTTGATCCTGTTGAAGGTAGACCGAGTTTCAACACAAAAAAAAAAAGGAAAGGAAAAAAAAAGGAAAAACAATTGAGGAGGGGGTTGATGGGAGATAATTTGATCTTGTTTGAAGCTGGACAGGGAGACAATTTGATCTGTGGAAGACGCTCAGACCACAAAACGAAATCGTCATCTTCGGGTCTTGGTCTCAAGGCGCGGGTTGGACAGTGACTTGTTGGGTAGACAGCAGCTGTAGCATCTCGGCTGAAGACCCCGAAGATGGAATATGGAAGGCTTTGGTGGACTTCTCTCCTCGTTTGCATGGCAGCGTCCTCAGTATGGGGCCAGATGTGAGTTTAGACCAGCCAGGTTTGGTTTGGTTTGGTTTGGTTTGGTTTGGTTTGGTTTAAATCTGTTTTTGTTTGGTTTAAATCTGTATTTGTTTGGTTTAAATCTGTATTTGTTTGGTTTAAATCTGTTTTTGTTTCGTTTAGATCTGTTTCTCTTGTTTGGAATGTGTGCGTGTTTCATTTTTATTTTTATTTTAGTTTATTCTTTTATATTGAGGATAATGGGATAAACACTCATGTGCTTTTTTACACCCAGCCCCCGTGTGTATGCAGTTTTTTGTAAATCTTGTCTTCTGTTCCCACCGGCACACGATGGCCTACTCTTACGAAAAGCGTGTGTGTGTGTGTGTGTGTGTGTGTGTGTGTGTGTGTGTGTGTGTTGTGTGTGTGTGTGTGTGTGTGTGTGTGTGTGTGTGTGTGTGTGTGTGTGTGTGTGTGTGTGTGTGTGTGTGTGATTCTTTTGTTTCGAGGATGATAGAATAAGCGCTAGTATGCTATTTTACATCCACTCCCCGTGTGTATGCAGTTGTGTAAATCTTGTCTTCCGTTCACATGTGTGTGTGTGCGCGCGGGGTGCGATATATATATATATATATATATATATATGTATATATATATATATATATATATATATATATATATATATATATATATATATATATATATATTGGTGAGGGGTATAGCTTATCTTATTTATTTGAAGTTTATTCGCAAATTTTCTTGGTTAAAATTGAAGCTTATTGTTATAGAGAGTTAGGTTCCTCGCTTGATTTTTTCAGGGTGGGATCGGTTTGGCTTTTTTTCCCTTTTATGGAGAGAAGGGGGGAGGGTTTCTTGATTCAGGTATTGTACTCTGCTTGTTTGTTGATTTGTTTGTTATAGAGTTGTTGTTTTTATATAGGAGAAAAATAAAATTCAGAAAAGTTATAATGTCCAAAATACGAATATTTTTGGGTTTTGCTATGATAGTCAGAAAATTACTGTGGTAAAGATACAAGTATGTGCGAGGTTGTTTGTTTTTTTATTCATAACATTCAGGAAATCACAGGGCTGAGTATAAATCATATAGAGGGTTTTTTTCTAAAATCTTCCAGAAAATTACAACACTTAAGATACATGTGTTTATGTGGTTCTTTTTTTTTAACTTTCAGAAAAAATATATCGTTAAAAATTCAAGCATTGACATTTTTTTATAAAATGGCATTGAAAAAAACTACAATGTTAAAAGATTCAAGTATTTAGGGGTTGTTGGGTTTTATTGCTGTTGTTGTTTTGTTGTGGGTTTTGGGGTGGGATTTTTTTTTTTTTTTTTGGGGGGGGGACTTGGGGGGGGGGGGAGGATGCAGTAACATTCAGAAAATTACACTGTTGGACATGCACGTATTTGAAACTAAACACGTCAAAGAAATACGAATTCTATAGGACATTCGTCTTATCAAGTACAGCATGTTATTTGATTAGTGTTGGAGTATTGCTTTTTTGTTGATTGTTTATCTGCTTGGAGCTGTTGAATCTATTCAGTTTCTTTCTTTCTTTCTTTCTCTCTTTCTTTTATTCTTTCTTTATCTATTCATTTCTCTATATCTCTATTTCTTTTCTATCTGTTGGGTTGTTTGTTTTGTTTGTTTTTAATTATTTGGATTTATTTTATTTAAATCGTTCTTCGGCCAGAGCTTCGAGGTTCACTTGTGATAAAAATTTACCGTTTTTGTAGGTTTGGTTTTTTTAACCCACATTAAGGTAGCTGCATTCCGTCCTCGTGGATATTATCTAGATCAGTATCCATGCTCTTTGACAATTTTGTCATTTATTCCTACTATGGTAGATGGTGTCCCATAACCTGTGTGGTCGTAGGGGAGCGAGACGTCAGAGACCTCAGCTTCTCTAGGGGCCAGCATGTTGAGGGTGGAAAGTTTAAAACAACATTTTGAGTTGAAAAGTATTTTCTTATTGCCATCCAATGTTTACCGTTTTTGTAGGTTTGGTTTTTTTAACCCACATTAAGGTAGCTGCATTC
>CM060343.1:31016566-31021566 GCA_030674155.1 Stramonita haemastoma
CAAAAAGGTAGGAAGGAAGGTGGCAGGATGGTTAAGACGTTCGCCTGCCAATATGTAAACCGTGAGTTTCTCGGTTCGTACCCAGCCTCGCCCTTTCTTCCCAGTTTGACGAAAAAATCGAACTGAATGTCAAAGTCAAAGACTGTAAACCGAGGCCCCGAGTACGAACGCACGCAGAACATCTTGCGCACACTTTAAAACCCCGCTCCGCCTTTCGGAAGAGCAGGCCATCGTGTGCCGGTAGGAGCGGATGACAAAATTATTATTAAGAAAACCAGCATGCACACAGGTGTCGTGTTTAGACACCATCCCTGAGGAAAAAAAATAATAATGGGTAGGCGCTGCACTTGTGGCGACGCACTCTCCCCGGGGAGAACAACTCGAATTTCACGCAGAGAAATCTGCTGCGACATAAAGTGGTATAAAAAAAAATGTATTTGTTTTTCTTTTTTCAGTGTGATTAACAGCACGACATGCGGTAAGTCTCCCTCTTGTTTTTTACCCAGTGCTTATACAGAATTCCCTGTGCCAAAACTGCAAAACACCCCCAAGAGAGCGCATTCGATTTCTTTGTTTTTTTGACACAAAAGTTAAAGGTGATGGGATTTCAGATGTTGAAGGCAGGGACAGGACAGATTTGAGATGAAAACAGAAGGCGAACATTTTAGGTTTGAAATAAGTGTGTCTTGAGGTTGGATTTTAAAATGTCATCAGTAGACTTTTGCCAATGGGAGAGAGGAAGGTCGTTCCAGATCGATGGACCAGAAATAGAGAAAGAGCGGTGACCAACGGTAGATAGGTTGAATCTGAATATTCTTAATTAAGCACAAGGTATCTTTACCTTTACGTCTGTGAATAAGTTGCTATTGTTGTTGTTGATGATGTTGTTTAGGCGATGGGGTTACGCAAATCTGGAACACTTGGGGAACGTGTGATACGTTGCTGTTGTTGTTGTTACAGTTGTTAATTATTGTTGCTAATCATTGTTGTTACTGTTGTTGTTAATGTTGTTGTTGTTGCTGCTGCTGCTGCTATTGTTGCTGTTGTTGTTACTGTTGTCACTGTTGTTGTTACTGGTGTTACTGGTGTTGTTGATGTTGTTACTGTTGCTGTCACTGTTGTTGTTACTGGTGTTACTGGTGTTACTGTTGTTGTGACTGTTGCTGTTCAGGCGATGGAGTAACACAAAACTGGAGCTCATGGGGAACGTGTGAATAAGTTGTAGTTGTTGTTGTTACTGTTGTTGTTTCTGTTGTTGCTGTTATTGTTACTGTTGCTGTTATTGTTGTTACTGTTGGTATTGTTGCTACTGTTGCTGTTATTGTTGTTACTGTTGCTGTTCAGGCGATGGAGTAGCACGTCTGGAACACGCGGGGAATGTGTGAATAATTTTTTATTGTTGCTGTTGTTGTTGCTGTTACTGTTGCTGTCACTGTTGTTACTGTTGCTGTTGTTGTCACTGTTGTTGTTATTATTGCTGTTGCTGTTGTTACCGTTGTTGCTGTTGTTGCTGTTACTGTGGCTGTTACTGTTGTTACTCTTGTTGTTACTGTTCTTGTTACTGTTGTTGTTCTTGCTACTGTTCTTGTTACTGTTCTTGTTGTTATTACTGTTATTGTTACTGTTACTGTTGCTACTGTTGCTGCCGTTGTTGTTACTGTTGTTGTTACTGTTGCTGTTACTGTTACTGTTGCTGTTGCTGTTGTTGCTGTTGCTGTTATTGTTGTTGCTGTTGTTGTTACTGTTGCTCTTCAGGTGACGGAGTAATACAAACCTGGAACACGTGGGGAATGTGGTCCAACATGGGAGCCTGCTCTGCCCAGTGTATGACCGAGGTGGGGGAATCCAGCAGAATCAGGAGCAGGTCGTGTCCAGTTTCTGCCGAAGGGTGCACAGACGTGGATGAGTTTGAGCGAGAGGTGTTCGAATGTGATGGCACTGGCATTGCAGGTAAACACGTGTTGGGGGGATAGGGGTGGGGTGAGGGATGAAGGGAGGGAAGAGGGGAGAGAGAGGGGGGAGAGAGAATGGGGGGGAGAGGGGGAGAGAGGAGGGGGGAGAGAGAGAGGGGGGCGGGGAGAGAGAGAGAGGAGAGAGAGAGAGAGAGAGAGAGAGAGAGAGAGAGAGAGAGAGAGAGAGAGAGAGAGAGAGAGAGAGAGAGAGAGAGAGAGAGAGAGAGAGAGAGAGAGAGAGAGAGAGAGAGAGAGAAAACAAATTTGAACATTTTTTTTTTGAACATTTTTTTTTCAGAGGGTAATAGATTAAGCATTACAAGCTTTTTTACATCCAGCCCTCGAAAGAAAAGAAAACAACAATAAAAACAAAAATTAGAGAAAGAGATAGGGGGTGGAGAGAGTGAGGGGGGAGAGAGAAATAGAGACCAAGACAGAGACAGAGACAGACAGATAGACACAGAGAGAAAGAGAGACCGTGAGACAAAATGGAAGAGAGGGAAGGAGGGAGAAAGACAGTAAGTGAGAGAGAGAAAGAGAAAGAAATAGAGAGACAGAGACAGAGAGAGATAGACAGAAAGACTGACAGACAGACATAGACTCGAAAATGCATAACTTGTAATGACTCTGTGTGTGTGTGTGTGTATGCGTGCTTTGTGTGTTGTGTGTGTGTGTGTGTGTGTGTGTGTGTGTGTGTGTTGGTGTGGTATGTGTGTGTTCTTGTGTGTGTGTGTGTGTGTGTGTGTGTGTGTGTGTGTGTGTGTGTGTGTGTGTGTGCGTGTGTGTGTGTGTGTGTGTGTGGTGTGTGTGTGTGTGTGTGTGTGTGTGTGTGTGTGTGTGCGTGTGTGTGCTTGTGCTTGTGTGTGCGTGTGCTTGTGCTTGTGTGTGTGTGTGTGTGTGTGTGTGTGTGTGTGTGTGTGTGTGTGTGTGTGTGTGTGTGTGTGTGTGTGTGTGTGTGTGTGTTGCTACTGACCCCAGTGAACGGGGGATACGGAGACTGGTCGGAGTGGGCAGACTATGGCACCTGCAGTGTCATTTGTGGACGAGGGCGAGTGAACAGGTACTGCCTTCTTTCCTGGTCTTTTTTTTTATTTTGCCGTTCCTGCAATGCAATACAATACAGTGCAATGCATTGCAATACAATGCAATAGAATACAATGCAATGCGCTACAATACAACACAGAGTAATGACTACAATACGATGCAGTGCAATGCAATAGAATACAATGGAATGAGGCGAGTGGAACAGGTACTGTCTTTCTTTCCATTTATTTTGTTTCTTTTTTTTTCTGCCGTTCTTTGCAATGCAATACAATACAGTGCAATGCATTTCAATACAATGCAATAGAATACAATGGAAGAGGGCGAGTGGAACAGGTACTGTCTCTCTTTCCATTTATTTTGTTTCTTTTTTTTTTTCATTCTGCCGTTCCTTGCAATGCAATACAATACAGTGCAATGCATTGCAATACAATGCAATAGAATACAATGCAATGCGCTACAATACAACACAGAGTAATAGAAATATTAATATAATGTATGTATGCTAATATAGCAACATGCAAGACAATGTAATGGAATAGAATACAGTGGGTAATAGAATACAATACAATGGGTAATAGAATACAATACAGTGGGTAATAGAATACAATACAGTGGGTAATAGAATACAATACAGTGCAATGCAGTGCAATGCAATATGATGCAATACAATGCAGTGCAATGCAATAGATACAATGGAAGAGGGCGAGTGGAACAGGTACTGTCATTCTTTCCATTTATTTTTAGTTTCTTTTTTTTTATTCTGCCGTTCCTTGCAATGCAATACAATACAGTGCAATTCATTGCAATACAATGCAATAGAATACAATGCAATGTGGTACAATACAACACAGAGTAATAGAATACAATGCAATGCAGTGCAATGCAATGTGATAGAATACAATACAATGCGCCACAATACAACACAGAGTAATAGAGTACAATGCAATCCAGCGCAATGCAATGCAAAACAATGTAATAGAATACAATGCAGTGGGTAACAGAATACAATACAGTGCAATGCATTGCAATAGTGATGCAGTACAATACAGCGCAATGCAATAGAATACAATGGAAGAGGGCGAGTTTAACAGGTACTGTCTTCTTTCCCTTTCTTTTTTGTTTCTTTTTTATTCTGTCGTTCCTTGCAATGCAATACGATACAGTGAAATGCAATATAATACAGTAGAATGCAGTGCAATGCAATATAGTGCAGTACAGTACAGCGCAGTGCAATACAATACAATACAATGCAATAGCATACCATTCAGTACAATGCAATGCAATACCATGCGACAGAATACAATAAAGCGTTATGTAATAGAATACAATACAGTGCAATACATGGCAATATAATGCAATACAATACAGTGCAATACAAAGTAGTGCAATGCAATGCAAGACAATATGATAGAATACAATACAGTGCAATGCATTGTAATATGATGCAATACAATACAGTGCAATGCAAAAGAATGCAATTGAATGCAATGCAATTCAATATAGTACAGTACAGTGCAATACAATCAAATACAATGCAATAGAGTACCATTCAGTACAAAGCAGTACATTACCATGCAACAGAATACAATGCAGTGCAATGTAATAGAATACAATGCAGTGCAATACATTGCAATATAAAGCAATACAATACAGTGCAATGCATAAGTATAATACAATGGAATAGAATACAATGCAATGCACTAAAATACAACACAGAGTAATAGAATAGAATGCAATGCAGCGCAAAACAATGTAATAGATTACACTACAGTGTCATGCATTGCAGTATGATGCAATACAGTGCAGTGCAATGCAATAGAGTACAATTCAGTGCAATACAATGCAGTACGATGCAATGTAATAGAGTACCATGCAGTGCAGGGCAATGCAACACAACACAATACTATACAACACAATACAACAATTCCATTCAGTGCAATGCAATAAATTATAATGCAATAGAATGTCATGCAATGCTACACAACACAGTCCAATACAATGCAG
>CM060343.1:31024066-31026566 GCA_030674155.1 Stramonita haemastoma
TACATGCCAGAGTCTGGCATCAGATGTAGTCAAGTAATAAAAAATAAATAAATATAAATAAATAAACGAAAGAACAGGGTAGAAAGGCTTAGAAGCGAAAAGTCCGGGTTTGAAGTATGCGGTGGTTCTATACCCGTTTGGGACCGAAACTCCCCACCCCCACCCTCCTATCTATAGACCTTGAGTGGTGGTCTAGGTACTCAGTCTTTCGGATGAGACGATAAAAACTGAGGCTACACGTAATTACTTACGGCATTTAAAGGAACCCATGGCAACAAGAGAGTTTTCCCTTTGCAAAATTCTGTAGAAAAAGCAACCCTAATAGTTATAGGGAAGCAAATACAGTTGCAGACTAGGAAAAAGAAAAATAATGGGCGGCGCCGCTCTTGTGGCGACCCCACTCTCCCCAGGCATGGACAGCAGTCCGAATGTCACGCAGAGAAATCTCCTGTGACTTAAAGTGGTATATAAAATAAAATTTTAAAAAATGGATAAGACCAACAATAATTTACAAAGCAAACTTGGTGAAACCTATGTACTGGATCTCCATCTTCTTTTACCTCACAGGACGCTGCACACGGTACACCCCGGTTACTGTTCTTGATCACGGAAGCCATCATGGATATTACCTGCTGTGCTACCGCGGATCCATCTACGAACTTCCGTGCCCGACGACGCTCTGACCGGAAATCGTTTATGACATACGGGTATTACAACTCCCTCCACATGCACGAGGCTTGTAGCACAGGATCATGGTAACTGCAGTCACCGAATCGGTCGAAATCGGCCGAAATTCGTGGACATTGATGTTTTTTTGGAGTAGGGGGTAGATGTTTGATATCATAAATAATTTATGGAAGAGTTGTGTCAAGGAGTAAGGATTGGAAGTCATGTTTCTGTTTGATGAACAGATCACATACAGGGTTTTTTTTTGTCCATTTTGTTTAAAGCTAAAAACTAACCACCCCCTCCCACCACCACCACCCTCTCCCAAACAATTTGAAGGGAAATGTGACTATTTCTTAGTAGGTAGTATGGAGTGTTTATTTTGACCCTCAGTTTGAAGTTAAACATCAACACCATTTTTATTCTTAAAACAGCAAATAATAGTCTGGGGTTTTTTGGTTTGTAGATCCTGTAGCAAAATGTTTCTAGGAGATTCTTTAACAATTTTTTTTAGATAATTTCCACGAAGATTGTAGTAAATTTTGTTAGTAAATTCCTCCTGTGTGTGTTTTGTGGGATTTGTCAGTTTCAATGTGTTTGAAATTTTCCCAGACACAGTGTAAATAACGGTTCCATTTGTAGGGGAAAAAAACTGTAGGAAAGTTCTGGAAGCTAAAAGATCTTCCCCCCAAAAAAGGCTTCAAGTGTGTTTGCCTTGAACCTTTTTTTTTTTGCTCCAAGAGCCACATCCATATCTTTTCAGATGAAAAAGTCTTTTTTTGTAAATCGCACCAGAGTTTTTTTTTCTTTCAGACAAAAAAATAATTATTGGAATTCACCAGATTTTATATTTTGTGATGAATTACAAAAACATATCAGAAAAACAGTAGTTCAGATTTTTGTTGTTTTGGTTTTTAATGTCATACTTAAAAGTAATGGTAAATCTCTGAGTGATATTCTGAATATAACCAACTTCAGTAAACTACAATTTGTTGTTTTGTTGTTTCTTTTTTTGGGGGGGTGGGTGTGGAGGGAGGTATTGTGTTGTGTACTTTCTTAGAGCTAATTGTAGATTTTTAATGAATTGCAGCGTTTCATAGTTAGGGACCTCCTCACTAAATTGCCTATGCTACTTTTCTGTTAACTTACTTGAAAAACGTAGATAAGAAAAACTAATACAATGGATATGTGTATCAACAACTTTGGAGATTTAAACGTAAACAATTTTCTGCTTAGAATGGTGGGGGGGGGGGGGTAAGTCAGTGTTGAATTTTTTAAGGAACAATATATGAACATCGGATGTCGTTGAATATTGGTAAAATATGTGTATAGACTACAGTAATGATTTTCTTCTTGACTTTTTTTCTTTAATAACAAAAGTGTAAAGGAACTGCCATTTAAGGAAACCACAGAAATTCTGGACTTACAAAAAAGAGAGTGTATTAATGAATAAAACTGTACTTGTTATGAATGCAATGTTAACACGTATCAAATTTTGTTTAATGATTGATTCAAAACTCAGTTAGTGTGGACGTGGTATACACAGCATTGTGATAAATTAGAATGGAAATAAATGGTTATTTCATAAAGTTTAGAATGAAGTTATTTCATGTGGGATTCTTTTCTGGTTGATAATAAATGCCACGTTTGAAAAGTGCAATCATTATAGTTGTTTTTTGACAATGGCACAAATATATATAATGTATATTATATATATATATATATATATATATATATATATATATATATATATATATAATATATATATTATATATATATATATATTATATCACCTACAGCTGCTGATGGTGGTGGTGGTGATGGTGGGGGTAGT
>CM060343.1:31044066-31051566 GCA_030674155.1 Stramonita haemastoma
CCTTGGTTTCAGTACAGTCCCCCAGTTCACCCAGCTGTGAATAGGTACCTGCCCTCTTTAGGGTCAAGGTCAAGCAGCGAGGGAGAGGAGATGGGCGCCGCCCTCAACATGCTGGCCCCTAGAGAAGCTGAGGTCTCTGATGCCTCGCTCCCCTACGTGCACAGAGGTTATGGGACACCTTTACTTTTTGCCTTTACATACCACGTTAAACAAGACTCCAATGAAAGAAGACGAAAGGGAAAGGCAGAACGGGTTTTTTTTTATTATCATCATTTATTCATTCATTCTTTTACATCGAGGATAATGGAATAAGCATTCATGTGCGCTTTTTTTACATCCAGTCCCCGTGTGTATGCAGTTTTCTAAATCTTGTCATCTGTTCCCACTGTCACACAACGGCCTACTCTTACGAGAAGCGGAACGGGTTTTAAACGTGTGCGCAAGATGTTTTACATGCGTTCGCACACGGGGCCTCGGTTTATAGTCTCATCCAAAGGACTTTTGGGGAAAGGGGAATCAGCACTGATGTTATCTGCATGGGGAAGAATCCCCTTGAACAGGTGTCTCGGATAGTGGCTCGAACCCCTGGGCGTAAAATCCAGAGCCCAATGCTCTAACCACTAGGCTACTGGGACCCACATGTCGACGAATAAAGTTGCGCGATTTTAGAATAAGGTTTAAGCTTTCGGGGACTGGATAGCCTAGTGGTCAGAACATTGCGCTGGCAATTTGACGACCCGAGTTCGATTCCGTTGGAGGGGATTTTTCCCCTGGAGTTAACATCAGTGCTGACTCTACTCTCCCCAAAAGTCTTTCGGATGAGACTGTAAACCCCGTGTGCGAACGCACGCAGAACATCTTGCGCACATGTTAAATCCTTTTCCGCTTTTCGTAAGAGTAGGCCATTGTGTGCTGGTGGGAACAGATGACAATATTCACACAACTGCATACACACGTGGACCAAAAATAGCACATGAGTGTTTATCCCATCATCCTCGATATAAAAAAAATAAGGTAACATAAAAAAAAAATAAAAAATAAAAAAATAAATTTCAGCCTGTGATCGTGCGTGCAGTGATGGTGCACTCGCAGGTATAAAAATGTCTTGAAAGAAATAGCATACAATGTTTCTTTGTTTTGGTTGTTGTTCCCGGCTAGAACTGTGAGGTTCGCCAATAGTGAGGTGTTTGCATATGTGACTGAGAGGGATGGGGGGGGGGGGGAGAGGGGTGTTTCCTATTGTTAGGTAGCCACATTCCGACTGCGGGGTTCTTTGATTTTTTTTTTTGGGGGGGGGTTGCGTGCACACGCATGCACGCAAGCGCGCGCACACAACACACACACACACACACACACACACACACACACACACACACACTCGCGCGCGCGCAAACACACACACACACACACACACACACACACACACACACACAACACAACACAACACAACACAACACAACACACACACACACACACACACACACACACACACACACACACACACACACACACACACACACACACACAACAGAAAGAGAGAGAGAAAGAGGAACAGAGAAAGAGACAGACAGACAGATAGACAGACAGACAGAGACAGAGACAGAGAATGTGAGACAGAGACAGAGAGAGGCAGAGAGACAGACAAGATTCAAGATAAGACAAAGATACAAAGAGACAGACAGACAGACAGACAGACAGACAGACAGACAGACAGACAGACAGACAGACAGAGACAGAGCGAGAGAAAAAACACACACACACACACACACACACACACACACACACACACACACACATACACAACACAACACAACACAACACAACACAACACAACACAACACAACACAAACACAACACAACACAACACAACACAACACAACACAACACAACACAACACAACTCTAATTCATCAAGTTCAACATTATTCTTTATTTTCCGTTGTCTTTTTCTTTTTGTCGTTCATAGTTTGTTTGTTTTGTTGTTGTTTTTATTTTCTCCTTATCATACAACTAACAGCAGTAGCACCATAAGTATGGAAGAATAACAAAAACAGTATTTTTCCAGTAAAAAAAAATAACAAAACAACCAAATGTGCATAGACAAAAACTTTTTTTTTTCATTTAAAATGCATAATAGCAAGCATGTGAACAATACAAATAGAAAAAGTGTGCTGTGTTAGGTCTTTTTATTTTAGAAAACGAATTTTAAAAAAGATTATATTTTCTATATGCACGAATTTTAACCATCTATACAAAAAATGAGTGAGAAAGCGGGTTGGGATAAAAGTTCAAAAAAAAAAAAAAAGGAAACAAAGATATAGATTGGGATGAAAAAGAACAAAATATTCATCATTATATTTCTAACATCAACGTTAACAAAAATTTGTTTGAAATAAAACAAAAATAAAGCAAACACACAAAGATCTGGGGTTGGGTTTTTTTATATAACCAATAATTAACAATCAGTTGAAAACACATACACTGTTCAGACTTCGATCAGTCTTGAACATAATTATTACTTAATTAACACAATTATTATGAAATACCGGCCTGCGTGTATGGGCAGTAATCCACAGAATTCATCATAAAAAATTTAATTATCGGGGAAGAACGTGACACCATCTTTGACGTCATCATGTCACAGGATGTGACGTCATAGAACGGTGGGGATACGTCACAATTGGTAATCGTAGACATCTGCATTTCATACGAACTCAGAATGCGTGGAGTTCAAGTATGAGAGTTGCAAACGCTCGATTTTCGTCAAACGTGAACTTTCCATGTAAAGTAATCTTTTGATTACATAACAGGAAGAAATCAAAAGATGGTAATTCATGATGTTGTAATGAAAATACATTATTATGCAAAAATTGTGTTATGGTTTTGATGTAATATTTTCATGCATATTTGAGCAAAACCTTTTTTTTTTTTAAAAACTCATGAAAAAGTGTTTTATTTATATATATATATATATATATATATATATATATATATATATATATATATATATATATATATATATATATATATATATATATATATATATATAATCTTAGCTTTCTTTAGCTCAATGGGCTGTTGCTTTTGTGTGAGGAACTGAACAAAATTTAAAACCGATTTGAATCTTAAAACAACTTTAGACACCCCTCCCCCCCTTCCCCCCGAAGACTTAGAATACTTATCTGGAGTCAAAATGGTAAGTTCCTTGCTGTAAGTAAACTTAATTTCGTCGACAAACGTTTTTCTGGGGTTTTTTTCTGGATTCAAAACTTAAAACAGACACACACAAAAAAAAGAAAATAACTTAGCGTCAGCAAAAGTTCAACTCTTTCTTTCTCTCTCTCTCTCTCTCTCTCTCTCTCTCTCTCTCTCTCTCTCTCTTCTCTCTCTCTCTCTCTCTCTCTCTCTCTCTGTACACAAGCAGGCACGCGTGCCAGTACACACACACACACACACACACACACACACACACACACACACACACACACACACACACACACACACACACACACACTGGTTATCGCAGTTTTAGACGCTCACCGCTTACGTCAAAGCATTCCACTAACGCATTATTTTGCACATTATTACTGTCTGTCTGTCTGTCTGTCTGTCTGTCTGTCTGTCTGTCTGTCTGTCTGTCTGTCTGCTCTTCTCTCTTCTCTCTCTCTCTCTCTCTCTCTCTCTCTCTCTCTCTCTCTCTCTCTCTCTCTCTCTCTCTCTCTTCTGCAGAGCACACACACACACACACACACACACACACACACACACACACACACACACACACACACACACACACACACACACACACACACACACACAACACACAGCTAACGGGCCGTGAGAGCCAAAAGTGAAAGATATACGAGAGATACGATATCTGTGTTAAAAACATCTTGCAAAACATGCCACACACAAGCGCATGCACGAGCACGTGCGCGTCAGCAGCACACGCAAACACACACACACACACACCACACACCACCACACACCACACACACACGTTACACCGCACCGAGCCAAAAATCTTCATTCGCTTACTATAAAGAAAAATATAAGAGAAAAAAAGTTGTGAACTGCAAAGAACAATAGCTGAACTAAATATTGTCAGAAAATTCTCTTTTTTCCAAAAACAAATACTAACCAGAGAAGTTCACTGCCGAATTCTCGGTTTTTAGAGAGGATATATATATGTATATATATATATATATATAATATATAATATATATATATATATATATATGTATATGAATATAATATATATATATATATATATATATATAACAGAGAGAGATAGATAGATAGATAGATAGACGATAGATAGATAGATAGATAGATAGATAGATAGATAGATAGATAGATAGATAGATAGATAGATAGATAGATAGATAGATAGATAGATAGATAGATAGATAGATTGTGGGGAGGGGAGAAGTGTGTGTGTGTGTGTGCGCACGCGCGCGTGCGTGCGTGCGTGTGTGTGTGTTCATGAATGCAATAATACCAATAACAAAAAAAATTGCCCTCAATTTCTATGCAATAGTACAGTTCACAACTGATTCTCTGCAAAATTTTGCGAACACCTTATTTTTCTTTGAATGCCATAAAACCAAGAACGTTAAAAGGTGCCCTCACTTTTTTCCTGTGTAGTGTATAACACAATTACAGCCCACAACAGAGCTCTGTGGAAAATGTTGCACTGAGACAAGCCAGGCAACGACACGGTACACAATTTTGCACACAACACACACACACACACACACACACACACAACACACACACACACACACACACACCACACACCACACACACCACACACACACACACACACACACACACACACACACACACACACACACACACACAACACACACACCACCACACACAACACACACACACAACACACACACACACACACACACACACAAAACATACACACTGGCTTTAGAAGCATCATCAACTCGGTTCTGCTTGGCTTCCATACACAATGTTATGGTTTTGGCCAGAGACGACAGCAAGAATCCGGTAAGTGTTCCTGTTTCCCTTAAAATACTGCTGTGGAAGAAAGAAAGAAAGAAAGAGGGGGGGGAAGGGGGGGGGGTGGGGGGGAGAAGATGTGTGTTGTGTGTGTGTGTGTGTGTGTGTGTGTGTGTGTGTGTGTGTGTGTGGTGTGTGTGTGTGTGTTGTGTGTAGGAAAGAAGTGTGTGTGTGTGTGTGTGTGTGTGTGTGTGTGTGTGTGTGTGTGTGTGTGTGTGTGTGTGTGTGTGTAGAAAGAAGTGTGTGTGTGTGTGTGTGTGGTGTGTGTGTGTGTGTGCTGTGTGTGTGTGTTATGATATGTTGTTGTGGTGAGTTGTGTGTGTGTGTATGAGGTGTGGGGACAAGAAGTTGTGTGTGTGTGTCTGTGTCTGTGTTGGTTAATATTTGAAATAAGGTGTATGCATAAAGTGTGTGTGTGTGTGTGTGTGTGTGTGTGTGTGTGTGTGTGTGTGTGTGTGTGTGTGTGTGTGTGTGTGTGTGGTGTGTGTGTGTAAGAGGATGGGTGATAAATTCGTCTTTTAAAATATCATTTTTTGCATGATCGTTATTGTTTAAGATTGTTACAATAAGGAATTATGTTTGATATCATTAATTTTACCTTACACATTTCTTATTTTGTGAGTTGATTTTTTTTATCCCTCTACTTGTGTATGTCTGTTCATTTATCCTATTCGTTTTGGTTTTTTATCTCTGTATAACATATTTTTCAGGCTGTTTATTTTTTTATAAAAATTCCTTCTGACTCAAACACACACCTGTATGCGTGAACAACACAACACACACACACACACACACACACACACACACACACACACACACACACACACACACACACACACATACAAAGCTGCCTAAATACCACAAAAGCATTTCCATCTGTTTAAGAGAATAACATGTTCTAAAAGAAAAAGATTTAGATAATCAGTAAATTTCGGTATTAAAAAAATTGCCCAAAACTCTAAGTAACAAAACAAGATTGCCCAGCAAAAAACCCTTAGAAAGAAAAACAAATTTGCCCAATAAATATATGCCAATTAACAAAGAACAGGCTTGCCCAGTGAAATACCAATTCACAAACAAAATTACTTATACAGTAAAATTCTGATTAACAAAAACATGTTTGCCCAGTTCAATACCAGTTCACACAAACGGAATTATTTCCCAGTTAATTCTGATAACAAAAACACAACAACAAAAAAACCCCACAAGAATTCTCCATAAACATATTGATTAGCAAAAACAGGATAATCAAGTTAATGTAGTTAACAAAAAAAAACTTAACATTGCCTGTGTTTCCTGAAAACAAACAATGCAACAATTTTGTTTCTCTTCTCCTCAAAATCTGTCATCAATAAATTCCTTAAGAAATCAACTTTCCAAGAGGCCCAATCAAAGACTCAATGAACCATCAAAAGTATTCATCAGCCAGTCAATTCTCCTGTGCAAGAAATCAAACAATCAAACACAGACACCGGTCAAGCCACTTTGTCTAGTTTACACAACAATCCAACTGATCACTTTGAATATCAAGCAGAAAAACATTCAGCTATTCAGACGTCTTTCCATCCATTCATCCATCCATCCATCTATCCATCCACCTTTTCAGTTATCCATCTTTTCATCCATGGCTTCACTTATCTGTCTTTTCATTTTATCCATCCATCATTCATCTGTCCATCTATTCATCCTTCCTCCCATCCACCTTTTTACTTATCCATCTTGTCTTTTCATTTATTCATCCATCCATCTATCCATCCATTTTTCCCCTTATTCATGCATCCTTTCTTCCATTCACCCCATCTGTCTTCCAATTCATCTCCTCGCTTATCCGTCTTTTCATCCATCCATCCATTTCTTCTTCTTTTTTTTTTAATCCATCCATCTTACACTTATCTGTCTTTTCTATCCATCCATACTTCCCTTCATCAGCAACAAGCACTTATTCCTTGTACCATCATCATCATTGTCAACATCATCACCATTATCATCACCGTCATCTTCATCACTATCAATTCATCTTCATCATCGACATCGAATAAACTTTTTAGAACGATTCCACATTATGCCTGATTAATCCTTTATCACCTTCATCATCAAATTCATCATCATCACCATCACCATCATCATCATCATCACCATCATCATCATCATCATCATCATCATCATCATCATCACCATCATCACATCATCATCATCTTCTTCTTTCAAAACTTGTCATCAGAATCAGACATCATCCTTGTTGCAAGCACTTGCTAAGGTTAAAGGAGAAAGAATAATTTAGTTTAACTTTTTATCAATTAAACTACACTATCCATAGTCCTTTTTTCTCATTTATCATTTTCTTTCCCAGGATGTTAACTAAGGAACACCAATTACAGAAAATAAACCTGATTTTTCACCAAATTCAAAGCAAAGAAAAACAAAACAAACAAAAAAGTGTCCCAGTTTGATATCAGATCTTACTAGG
>CM060343.1:31056566-31061566 GCA_030674155.1 Stramonita haemastoma
TTTAGCAGCTGCCATGCCCTCCTCTTCTTCGGTGTCGTCTGAAGAGTCCGTGTCCCTGTCAGCTGGGGGTTTGGGTTTCCTCACCATGTCCGTCACTCTCTGGTCACGTGCTGTGGATGTGGAGGAGGAGGGGGAGGGGGGTACCCTAGGCTGCTGCTCGCTTCGGGAAAAGGTGGCTTTGCGGATGACGACTTCATCGCCCAGAATGTCCTCCACACCGCTGCTGCTGCTGAGGTCACTGTCCTCGCTCATCTCCTCGCAGTAAGCATCGATGACGTCCTGGATCTGTTTGGAGCCACGTTTAGGCTGGGGCTCCGTGACGTCGAGTCTGGATTGACGTCATGAGAGCCTAGTTGCCTGCGACGTTTCTTTCTGGGTTTGTGAGGAGGAGGAGGAGGTTGTTCTGGGGCTGAGCTTCGCCTGGTGAGTTCTGCGGGTATGGGAGGACGTTTAATGATGCGTCCCGTCTCCACCATCGCCCCGCCCCCCTCCACTCCCTCGTTCACACTCCGCACGAAGACCAGGCTCTCAGGGAGGATGAAGGCGTCTTCGAACTCGGCAGAGTCTGTGTGGACCTGGTCTTGAAGGAGGTCAAGGTTTCGTCAGTGGCTGTGGAGGTTGTGCTCTCTCGCTTAGAACTGCTGACGTGTCGTGGTCCGTGGAGAGAGTTTCCGTGGTGTCTGACGTCACCAGTCTCTCTCCGGGCAGATCTGATGCAGAGAAGGTGTTGAGTTCTTCGTGCAGGACTGGCTCTGTGTCTTTGAAGGATGATTCCTGCTGCGCAGGAGTGTGCAGGACTTTGTGAGAGGATTCTTCAGGTAAAAGAGGGTCTGTCTTCGCGCTGTCTACCACACCCACACAGGCAGAGTCTGTGTCCTCTGTTCTTGGCTCCAGGCTGTCTTCAGGATCTGCTCCACCAGACAGCTTGCTGCTGAGATCTCGTTCACCTTCTTGTGTCTGGAGGAGAGGAGGAGGTGGGAACGGTCAGAAGATCAGAGCGGCTTTCCTCCAGACAGCTGTCAGACTCTGAGCCTGGCTCTCCAGAAGACTGGACAGGCGTTTCACCACCGGTCTCCCCGAACATCTGCATCTCCTGAGAGATCTTGGAAGAAATGTCCGAGTCTTGAGGAGCGTTCATCATGCTGTTGAGCTCTTCTTCCTCTTCTTCCTCCTCTTCCTCCTCCTCCTCCACTAGCATGTCCATGGCTGTGGGGCTGGGAGGGGGGACACTGTCTTGGAGAGCGCTTTCAGGGGGCTGGGTGTCTGTCATGGCTTGAGAAGCGCCTTGAGGTCAGCACTCTTGCTGTCTCCTTGAGCATCTGCCTGAAGATTGCGGTTCCCCTGGCTTACAGCTGGCTGAGAAGAGAGGAGGAGGAGGAGGCGCAGATGCAGTGTTGCTAGCTGACACACTGGGTTGAGAAATCGTGTTCACACCCTGGGCTGTTTCCTCGTCTTTCTCAGGCGCACGTTGTGACGTACTTTTGCTTTCAGAGGGAGCAAGCCTCTGGCACTGAACCTTCCTCTGTGTTTTTCTCCCTTTGTTCCTCGGATGAACGCTCACAGGCCATTTGCTGCTGCTGCTGCTGCTGCTGCTGCGGACACTTCGGGAGCAGACATGGGGAGGGAAGGAGGGGGGATACTGTCTGCTGTTAAAACTCTTTGGCTGGGTTGCTGCTCTCCCTTTTTACAAGAAGTGGCATTTTTTACACTTTCTGACGAAGGAGGGTTGTCTTCACTGCGTGTTGGTGCTGCTGCTTGCTGTTGCTGTTGCTGCTTCCATCACTGGCTGATGTTTGTCCTGTAGTACTGTTGGTGCTGGTGCTGATGGTGGTAGTGGTGGTGATGGTAGCTGTAGCACGCGCTCTGCCTCTCTGATGCCAGCTTCATCTGTTTTTTTCTGCGTTTCCTCACCAGTTTTGGCACCATCACCACTTGTCTTTTTCTCCATGGCACGGGAAGAATGTGGGTCACCCGGGTCAGAGTTCATGCCCCCCTCATCAATCCTGTCACTCCCTCCCTGACCCCCGTAGGGGCTATCTGAGGTAAGGTTCTGTCCAGCAGCAGGGAAAAATGCTCCCCCTTCCAAATTGCCCCCCTCGGGCAGAATGACATTCACGTCTATGTCTATCCTACGGATGGTGGAACTGTCAAGCCCAGCAGCAGCAGTAGCGGAGTGGTTAGACCCCAGAGGGAGAGTCACAGTGCCGTGATGAGTTACAGGAGGTTGTCCGGGATTCGAACTCTGCAGTTCAGACAGGGTGGTAGTGGTAGTGGTGGGGGTGGTGGTGTGCCCCCCTGTCCCCCTCACCCCCCACCCCTTCACAGCCCGCTGCTGCTGCGTGAGGGGGAGGAAGAGTGGGGAGGAGGAGGGGGAGGGTGGGGGCGGGGATGGGGGTGGGGGTGGGAAGGAGCACCGTGGGGGGTAAAGACACTGTCGTCGCTGGTGTAGTAGCAGTAGGAGGAGGAGGAAGGGGTGTTGGTGCCCTCGTCTCTCTCCACTGACGAGGACGACGACAATTCCGCTGTGAACGCTTCCCGAAACGACGACGGCGACGACGGCGAAGACGATTCGTGGATCACATCCCGGATTCTCTGTCCTAAGTTGGTTCTCAGAGCTTGCGCGCTGCTAACGCCACCGCCACCGCCACCGCGGCTTCTACTACTACTACTACTCCCACTACCCCCCTCACCCCTACCTTTACCCGCACCTTCACCCCTCTCCTCCTCCTCTTCTTCCCCTCTCCCTTCTTCTCCTTCCCCCTCTTGGCTCTAGTAGTAGTGTGGGATGAGGGGGAGGGTGGCACGCGGCTGTGTTGGCACGTGGAGGATGGTACACGTTGTTGTTGCTGCTGCCTCACTTTCACTCCAGCATGCGCGGTTTGTTTCGGAGTCTTTGGCAGTGGAGTGGTAGAAATGTGTTGTAGGCTCCGTGTTGCACCTCTCAGCCTCCCTGCTACTACTACTGGCATGCTTCGCTGCTGCTGCTTCAGCTGCTGCTTCTGTTACCGTACTGTCTGCAATAAAAGCGCCGCTGTGTACTAACCCCGCTGCCGGGTCGTCGTCTGCTACTACTGGTGGTGGTAATAGGGAGTGAGGTAGGAGGAGGTGGTGGTGAGTTGTATGGCAGAATGTCGGGGTCAAACTGTCTGAATGATGCCAGTCTGTACTAGTAGCCTGTCCCGTTGTCGTCACTGTCGCTCTTTCTCTCAGAGGGTGGTGGTGATGGGTGGAGTTTGATCTGAGCTGTCTGGTTGTGAGCTGGGAGAAGAATGAAGATGATGAGCTCTGTCCACAAATTCCTCACCTGTTGTTACGGGGTCTCTCAGCAAGGGTGGTGGGTGTGGTGGAGAGGAAGTGACGTCATCTGACAGGAAGTGGACGTGATACGTCAACCCTCCAGCGATGTCTGAAGAGAGCGTCCCGTTACTGTCTCTTTTCTGAAAGAGAGCTCGCCTTCTGGCTGGAGACAGATCTCCTATATCGAAAGAACCTGGAGTCGGGGAGGGGTCAGAGGTTTCCCGGTTGTCCTTGACCCTGCTCTGAGCTGTTACACCACCAGGTCTGCTCCGTTGTAGAGGAGGGGAGCAGGAGGGGAGCGGGTAGAGCTGTCTGTAGAATCCCCTCTCTGGGGATCGAAGGAGCTGGACTGGGAGCTGTCATCCCCGCTCCGGATCCGCTTCTGACGCTTCAGCTTGGGGGACACTGACCCGAACACGGCTGTTTCCGTGCTCTTCTTGATGGAGTCTTCAGACACGGCTTTCTTCCGCGCGTCTTGGCCGCCAGGGGTGGAGGTTGAGGTGTGTGTGGAGGGGGGTAGTCTTGGGAGGAGTCAGGTACACTGTCTTCTTCTTCTTCTCCTTCGCCTGGGGCCATGTCCAGCACCACAGCGGCTGAAGGCTGGGTGCCCACAGTGCAGTGCTTGACGGGGATTCCTCGCTGCTGCTGACAGAACTGCACCTGGGTCAGAGGACAAGGAGAAGAAGTGTTCCCAACAGGTGGGGGAGCACGATCTTCAGGAGGCATCAGCTTCCTCACCAAACTCTTCGGGGAAGGAGAGGAGCTGGGCGTCTTTCGGGTCACCCTGTGTCGGACTTCTGGAGATCTGCTGGGGCTCTTGGGAGGCATCTGGAACTCCCGCCATCTTTCCCAAGGGTCGTCTCGAGGTGTGGCGGTCTTCTCTTTGGATTGCGGCTCCTGGAAGGCGTACACTTTGCGCGCCATGATGGGGCTCTTGGGCATGTTCTGCAGCCGTCTGGCGATCTCTGGGCTGGTGAGAGTCTTCATCACAGGCTTGGGGGGAACCGGGGGCGGCACTTTAGACTTCTGTGTCACACCAGCCCCTGAAGGTTCGAACTCCGGAACCCCTTTGCGGACTAACTGCGGGCTTTTCTCCAGAGGCTCGGCAGCAGGCAGTCGCCGCTGCATGCTAGGGCTTAACCCAGGGCTGTCCGTGGTGTTCACAGTCCGCCGGTAAAACACGGGACTTTCCGGAGCGTTGGCGGGGAACTTGCGCTCCACTGAGGGACTCTGGCTGGGAGTTCTCCTCAGAATGATGGGGCTTTCGGGACTGGGCAGGGCTCTGCGCACAATCACGGGACTGTTTTCAGCGCTCTGGGACCACACTCCATGAATAACCCCCACAGGGGTGCAGCTCCCCTCCCTTCCTGAGGGCCGGCAAGGTTCAGAAATTTTACGGAGGACGGCAGGACTGGACTCCGGGCTTTGAGCTAAACCCCCATCAGACGTGGCCCCTCCTTTAGGAGTGACGCTCCCTTCCCGGCTTCTGTCCCCAGAGCCGAAGTCTGCACGCCGGACAAGACGCGGGGTGGTGTTTTCGCTGGAGGTGGCTGGCGGGTCTATGGGCGCGAACTTCTCGATGATAGTGCGTTCGATGTTGCGCTCCAGCTCCTCCAGTCTCTCGATGCAGTGAGCGGCGTTGGTGTCCACGGTGGAGGAGGAGGCTCTACTGCTGGAGCGCTGGGTACCCGGGGTGGACACCC
>CM060343.1:31084066-31087079 GCA_030674155.1 Stramonita haemastoma
GATAAACAGCAGAGGGTTTATTCTATAGTTCAGGGTATAGATAAACAGCAGAGGGTTTATTCTATAGTTCAGGGTATAGATAAACAGCAGAGGGTTTATTCTATAGTTCAGGGTATAGATAAACAGCAGAGGGTTTATTCCACTAGTTCAGAGTATAGATAAACAGCAGAGGGTTTATTCTATAGTTCAGGGTATAGATAAACATCAGAGGGTTTATTCCACTAGTTCAGGGTATAGATAAACAGCAGAGGGTTTATTCTATAGTTCAGGGTATAGATAAACAGCAGAGGGTTTATTCTATAGTTCAGGGTATAGATAAACAGCAGAGGGTTTATTCTATAGTTCAGGGTATAGATAAACAGCAGAGGGTTTATTCCACTAGTTCTGGGTATAGATAAACAGCAGAAGGTTTATTCTATAGTTCTGGGTATAGATAAACAGCAGAGGGGACAGGATAGCCTAGTGGTCAGAACATTGCGCTCGCAATTTGACGACCCGGGTTCGATTCCCGTTCGAGGGGATTTTTCTCCTGGAGTTAACATCAGTGCTGACTCCACTCTCCCCATAAGTCCTTCGGATGAGACTATAAAACCGAGGCCCCGTGAGCGAACGCATGCAGAACATCTTGTGCACACGTTAAATTGTGTTCCACTTCTCTTAAGAGTAGGCCATTGTGTACCGCTGGGACAGATGACAAGATTTACAAAAACTGCATACACACAGGGACTGGACGTAAAAAGCACATGAGTGTTTATTCCATAATCCTCGATATAAAAGAATAAATACATACATACATAAAAAATAAATAAATGAGGGTTTATTTTGTAGTTCTGGATATATAAACATCAGAGGGTTTATTCTTCCAATTCTTTGCTTCATGTGATGTTTTGTTTGGTTTTTCTATATCTTTTTTGTCCCTTGCAATGCGGGTTATATTCTGACATAAAGCATGTACGTCTCCATCAAGACAAAACATTTTCCTCCAATATCACTTAAAGTGGAAGATAAACATCATCAAATTTATTAAACTGCCAGTTCTGGGTATAGATAAACATCTATAGGCAGATTTATTCTATAGCTCTGGGTATGAATAAACATCATCAGAGTCATTCTACCATTTCAGGGTATGGATAATCACCAGCAACAATTATGTATTCTACCAGTACAGGTATAAACAACCACCAGCATAATGTGTGTGTGTGTGTGTGTGTCTGTGCGCGCGCGCTGCGCGCTGCGTGTGTGTGTTGTGTGTGTGTGTGTGTGTGTGTTCCTGTGCGTGTGTGTTTTTGTGTGTTGTGTGTGTGTGTGTGTGTGTGTTTGTCTCTGTCTATCTGTCTGTCTTTGTCTGTCTCTGTCTGTCTGTCTAGTCTGTCTCTGTCTCTCTCTTTTTTTTTAGTATTAATAAACGTTTAATCACATTTTATATATCTCTGTCTCTCTCTCTGTCTCTTTGGCTGTTTCTCTTTCTCTCTCCGTTTGTGTCTCTGTCTTTCTGTCTCTCTGTCTCTCTCTGTGTCTCTCTGTCTCTGTCTCTGTCTCTCTGTCAATGTCTCTCTGTCTCTGTCTCTGTGTATATATATATATATATATATATATATATATATATATATATATATATATATATATATATATATATATACACACATACACATATGTGTGTGTGCGTGTGTGTGTCTGTACTGTCTGTCTGTCTCTCTGTATGTCTGTGTCTGACTCATTCTTTAACTATTTCCTTGCATCCTCATTAAAAACAGACGCACAGATAACAGAGGGACTGTGCATGCTGTCACGTTCTTCTTCAGGAACGCAGAAGATAACCAGAGAGGAAGATAACATAATAAAATGGGGGGTCCCTCTGTGTGTGTGTCTGTGCGTTTGTGTGTGCATGTGTGTGTTGGTGTGTGTGTGTGGTGCTGTGTGTGTGTGTGCGTGCGTGTGTGTGCGTGTGTGTCTGTGTGTGTGTGTCTGTGTGTCTGTGTGTCTGTGTGATGTGTGTGTGTGTGTGTGTTGTGTGCTGTGTGTCTGTTGTGTCTGTGTGTGTGTCTGTGTGTGTGTCTGTGTGTGTGTCTGTGTGTGTGTCTGTGTGTGTGTCTGTGTGTGTGTGTGAGAGAGAGAGAGAAAGACAGTGTGTGTGTCTGAGTGTCTGTGTGTGTCTGTGTGTGTCTGTGTTAGTGTGTGTGTCTGTATGTGTTTTGTGTTTGTGTTGTGTGTGTGTGTGTGTGTGTGTGTGTGTGTGTGTGTGTGTGTTGTGTGTGTGTGTGTGTGTGTGTCTGTGTCTGTTGTCTGTTGTTTGCTGTCTGTGCTGTGTGTCTGTCTGTCTTCTGCCTCTCTGTCTCTGTCTCTCTCTCTCTCTGTCTCTCTTTCTCTCTCACTCTCTGTCTCTCTGTCTCTCCTCTCTCCTCTCTGTCTCTGTCCTCTGTCTCTCTCTCTCTCTCTCTCCTCTCTCTCTCTCTCTCTCTCATCTCTCTCTCTCCTCTCTCTCTCCTCTCTCTCTCTCTCTCCTCTCTCTCTCTCTCTCCTCTTCTCTCTCTCTCCTCCTCTCCTCTCTCTCCTCTCTCTCTCTCGTCTCTGTCTCGTCTCTCTCTCTCTCTCTTCTCTCTCTCTCTGTGTGTGTGTGCGTGTGTGTGTTTGTGTGTGTGTGTGTTTGTTTGTTTCAATCTACATTTCTGTCTCCAATACATATATATATATATCTAATTTAGACATCAGCGTCATATTGAAAGTACAAAATCCATCACAAATTTAATGCTTGCACTTGAACTAATAAACTTTAGTGGACACTGGATAGCCTTATGTGCAACAGCAACAAACTACACCATAACGGGTGTGTACCCGAGGCCTAACCAGCGCACATGATTTTTAAAGCCAATACAAAACATCTACTATCATTGGACAGGTTTTATGTGGTTTCTCCCTCCCACTCCCCCCCTCCCTTTCCTTTCGCCATAAAAATAAGGTAATTGCGAATAGGCTAATGAATATATAATAATGATATAATGATAATGAGATGATG
>CM060343.1:31087179-31094679 GCA_030674155.1 Stramonita haemastoma
CACACAGAGAAATGGGAGAGAGAGAGAGAGAGAGAGAGAGAGAGAGAGAGAGAGAGAGAGAGAGAGAGAGAGAGAGAGAGAGAGAGAGAGAGAGACAGACAGACAGACAGACAGACAGACAGACAGACAGACAGACAGACAGACAGACAGACAGACAGACACATCCCCACCCAACCCCCAACACACACACACACACACACACACACACACACACACACACACACACACACACACACACACACACACATACACACACACAATCACGTGATCATATATATATATATCTATATCTATATCTCTCTCTATATATTTTTTTTTTTTCAAAAGCATCATTTTCTTGTTTTTTGACTCCAACGTTATACCATACATTCTTCAGGGGCGAAGTCTGAAATTGTAAGCTGTTAAGGGGAAAGACAGACTGGTTGGTGTTGATGTGCTCGCTCCACAGAGCAAAGGTCATCGTCTGCTTTCTCTGGCACCAAAAGCAAACACAGACAGGGACAGTGTGGGATGTGGGGGAGGGGGGAGTGGGGGCAGGAAGGGAGGGGGAGGGGGAGGGAGTTGGAGAGGAAGAAGTAAAGGGAGATAGATTTACAGACTGACAGACAGGTATAGAGAGAAAGATATATGTAGATAGATATATATATAAATATCTATATCTATATCTATATATTTATTTATTTATTTATTTATTTATTTATTCTTTTATATCGAGGATAACAGAATAAGCAATCATGTGCTTTTTTTCATCCGGTCCCCGTGTGTATGCAGTTTTGTAAATATTGTCATCTGTTCCCACCGGCACACGATGGCCTACTCTTACGAAAAGCGGAACAGGATTTAACGTGTGCGCAAGATGTTCTGCGTGCGTTCGCACACGGGGCCTCGGTTTAAAGTCTCATCCGAAGGACTTTTGGGGAGAGTGGAGTCAGCACTGATGTTAACTCCAGGAAGAAAATTTCCTCGACCGGAAAGACAGACAGACAGACAGACAGACAGACAGACAGAGAGAGAGAGAGAGAGAGAGAGAGAGAGAGAGAGAGAGAGAGAGAGAGAGAGAGAGAGAGAGAAGAGAGAGAGAGAGAGAATCTATGAATAATTTTCCTTTTTCAATGGTTACAAGAGGGACAGACAGACAGACAAAACTGAACACTGACCACTGAAATTGATTAATATGCATTAGCCTTGGGTCGCAATACTACAGACAGATAGAGAGAAAGAGAGAGGCAGGTAGACAGACAGACAGACAAAGACTCTGAGTGTATGTGTGTGTGTGTGTGTGTGTGTGTGTGTGTGTGTGTGTGTGTGTGTGTGTGTGTGTGTGTGTGTGTGTGTGTGTGTGTGTGTTTATGTTATGACATCATTACAAAAACACGTGGGTAGGTTTGTGTTTTTAGAAACAATACCATTGTTTTTGCTGTTATTATTACTGTTATTATTATTGTTGTTAACATTATCATTATCATTATCAGTATTATCATTATTTTTATTTTTATTACTATTATCATTATTATTATTATTATTTTCATTACTTTTATTATGTGGTGGTGGTGGTGATGATGATGATGACGACAATAATACCATAAATAATAAGAAAAATCTCAGATTCTTGTTTTGGAGGAGAAGCAGGAAGTACATATATAGAGAAAGGAATAGAAGGAATATATAAATAGAGAGAGAAAGGCCCTAGGGGAAAAGTCTTGGAGGGAGGGAAGGAAGGAGGTGGGGGCAGCCCGTGATAACATACACATGTGAAAACACTCCTAGGCAACGTACCTGAGTGCCGCCTTTCAGAGAGAGAAAGCAGGGATTGGATTGGCCAGGAAGGGACTGGTATAGAATAGCCTGGTGTGTTGGTGAGGTATAAATACACACCAGCCAACCTTGAACAGAGACTAAGAATAGAAAAGGATAAGTATCTTTCCAGGTGTGTTGTGTTGAGTGAAGTGCTATCCCCCCCAAAAAATTGTTGCTTACAATTCTGTAGAAGATATTCTAATACCGTATTTACGTTCATTCTATGAAATTTAATGATTTCGAAAAATTTGGTGCAAGGAATTTTGAAGAAAAACCAGTCCAATTTTGTTGTTTATAGCCCTGCCGACCACAAAGGCCATATCAGGGGCTGTCACTTTGTAAGATTTTTAATTTCAGAATAAAAGTGTTGCAACTCTATACAGATTAAAACGGAATAAAATCAGCTCAGTTGTCCTTCCTTCAATCGACACCCTGGTCAACCATAAGGGTCATCCCAGGACGGCCACCGCATTGTAGGAAAACCAACATCAATCACACATAAAATGAGATAAAACCAAAACCAGATTCCTTCAAACAACCTTGTCCTTAGAGACCAGCTATACCACTTTCACTCATATCAGACGGAAAAAGCCCGATTCTCTCAGGAAGTTAAAAATGGTGTCCGGTGGAACATCACGAAAAAGGATCTTTGGGGAGTCTGCATTAAAATGCTTGAAAAAATGGAAGCAAAATGTAATTTGATATAGATTGAGTTTGATTCAAACATAATTATTCCTATGACGTGGGGCTTTCTACATCTTTTGTTTTGTTTGGGTTTCTTTTTACAGCCAATAAGAAAAAAATGAAGTCTCTTCCATAGCATTTGAATAATGATTGAGATTCTAACAAGTTGTTACTTTCTTTTTGTTTGTTTGATTGTTTGGGAGATTTGGGGGGGGGGGGGGGGGCTGTTTCGTGTTGTTTTGTTTTTTGTTTGTTTGGGGTTTTGTTTTTTTTTGTTTTTGGTTTTGGTTGTTGTTGTTTTTTTTTTGGGGGGGGTTTGGGGGGGGGTCTTTCTCATCTTCTATTTTCTCTACCTCTTGTTTCTTTGTTTGGGGGGGATTGTATTTTGTTGTTGTTGTTGGCTGTGACTGTTGTTTATCTATATGTCTATTTGGTTGTTTAGTTGCTGGATTTGTTGTTGTTGTTCATTATCACAATATATCCTTCATAAGGGCGGGGACTCAATGTAAAAGGGTACATGAGTGCTCACTCATTATTTTGGAAATAAAAGAGTTTGATTGATTTGATTTGATTTGATTTGATTTGATTTGATTTGATCTCTCTCTCTCTCTCTCTCTCTCTCTCTCTCCTCTCTCTCTCTCTCTCTCTCTCTCTCTCTCTCTCTCTCTCTCTCTCTCTCGTGGTTGACACCGCTCGCGTTACAAACACACACACTGCAGCAGTGGGTTAGACCAGTCAGCAGAGGGCCAAAACAGCAGCAGAGTGGACGTGGTGGGGTGGGGGGTGTGAGAGGGGGGAGGGGAGGTAAAAATAAATAGGGGTGTGGCCGAGGCCCAGGGGAAATAAAGATATGTACCTGGAACTGCAATGGCTGGTTGCAAAAACTGGATATTAAAGATGTAACCCAGTCATTGTTGTTTTACGATATTTTTGCATTAAATGAAACTTTTGTAGCTTCTGAAAATTGTACTTACCATGCATTCAGTGAATATGATATCCATATCTCAAAAGCAGTGAAACTGTCAAACAGTTATAGAAATTCTGGTGGCTTGCTTGTTTTTGTACGCAAGTCCTTGGCAAAGTTTGTGCACAGTATTGAAACAAAATATGAGCACATGGTAGTTTTCGAAATAGATAAATTGCTATTTAATGTTAAGAAAAATATTTTCTTGGTCTGTCTATACATCCACCCATACGACAGTAAATATTGGAACACAGCTGACCATGGATATGGCATAGAAGTGCTAGAACAGTGTATTGTGGATCTACATGAAGCAGCAGGGGACTTTTCTTTAATTATCATTGGTGACTTGAATGCACGAACAGGTTGTATGAATGCTTTGCCTATGAGTGTGGATGAGGATGAGGAAATCTGGAATCACAGAGGGGTGAGTGAAGGAGCAGACTTATTATTTGAGAGAAAATCTGATGACAAAGAAGTGAATGCTTTTGGTAAACAATTGTTGAATGTGTGTTCTATATTTGATTGTGTGATATTGAATGGTTTGTGTCAGTTTGGTTTTGATGAGTCGTTGACATTTGTTTCACCCAATGGGGGAAGTTCAGTTGATTACATTATTATGTCTAGAGAGCTGTGTGTTGCTGATCTGGTTCATGCTGTTAAGGTTGTTGCTTTTATTGACTCGCCACATTTTCCTGTCATGCTGAAGTTAGGTAATAGTGTAAAAGATATGTGCATAGTAAGTAAAAGCAGTAAGAAATGGGTCAACAAATTAATCTGGGATAATGCCAAGGAAAGTAGTTTTTTTATCAACTTTTCATTCTGATGAAATGCAAGATATGTGTTTACATGCGTTTTCGTTGTTGGAGTGTGACATTGATGGGGCATTGGAAACTTTCACAGATATATTATTGCAAGCTAGTGAATGTATGAAAAAGCGTGTCTGCATTGGGAACGATCAGCAAGACGCCCTTTGGTTTGACACAGAATGCAAAGATGCTAAACATAAAGCACGACAATGTCTGTTAAAGTTTCGTCAATCCAAGGGACATAACGACCGTTTAGTGTACGTAAGAGCTCGAACAGAGTATAAAAAATTGATTAAACGCAAGAAAACAAGTCATAAGCGTGAAAAAGCTAAGTACCTGGCTTCTCTTAGTAAAAATAGCAGGAAGTTTTGGAAAGAACTAAAACAAATTTCAGGTGGACGAAAATCAAAAATTTGTAAAGATATAACGGATGAACAGTGGTTTAATCATTTTCAGCGGTTGTTTAATGATAACACGATAAACACCGGTGTGATACCAGATAGGGGATCCACACAGACAGACGGTAATGACTTAAGCAGTCAGCTTAACCAGCCTATATCTGAGAAAGAAGTTGCTGATGCCATACGACATTTAAAAAGGGGCAAGGCTTGTGGAGTGGATAACATCTTGGCAGAAATGTTAAAGTTAGCAGACAATATTGCTGTGCAGTTTTTAACCAAATTGTTTAACATTTTGTTTGACCATGGTATTTACCCAAACCAGTGGGCAAAAGCAATTATTGTACCTATTTTCAAAAAAGGTGATGACAATCTGACAGATAACTATAGGGGTGTATCATTACTGAGCTTGGCTAGCAAGTGTTATACATCAGTACTGAATAAAAGACTGGTACTGTGGACTGAAGAGTATGACAAACTGACGGAGTCACAGGCTGGATTCAGACGGGGGTATTCCACAGCTGACCATATTTTTACACTCCAAGCAGTTGTGGAAAAATGCTTATCAAAGAAAGGAGGAAAGCTTTATGCATGCTTTGTGGATCTGAGGAAAGCCTTTGACTCTGTACAGCAACAACCTTTGTTCGATATTATGATTCAGCATGGAATACAGGGGAAATATTTAAATGCTGTTATTGCTATGTATGAATCTGTCATGTCTTGTGTCCGTGTAGAGGACAGACTTACTGATTTTTTTGATTGTCCAATAGGTCTGAGACAGGGATGTATATTGAGTCCGATATTGTTTTCCTTGTATGTAAACGAAATAGCTTCTGTAGTTGACAACAGTGGTCTTCATGGTGTCCAGTTTTTGCCAGGTTTACTTGAACTATATCTCCTTTTGTTTGCCGATGACATAGTTTTGTTGTCCAGTAGTGCAGTAGGTTTGCAAAATCAAATCAACAATTTAAACATTGCATGTAAAAAATTGTTTTTGAAGGTTAACACCGATAAGACTAAAGTTATGGTTTTTCGAAAAGGTGGATTTTTGGGTAAGAATGAAAAATGGAAACTTGGATGCAGTGTACTAGAAGTGGTGAATGAATACAGTTATTTAGGATTTGTGTTCACCACAAAAATGAGTGTAAACAGAGGTGTGGATGCTCTTGCAATGAAAGGGAGACGTGCATGTGTTCAATGTGTGAAACATATATCAAAACTAAAAGACATTTCTAAGGATTGTTTTTTCCGAATTTTTGATGGCATGTACTGCCAATTCTTTTGTATGGTTCTGAGATGTGGGGACTTCACAGACTGAGTAATATTGAAAAGATACACTCATATGCATGTAAACGTTTTCTAAGTGTACCGCTCAGGGTACCAATTAAGTTTGCTTATGGAGAAACAGGACGTTATCCATTATATATAAATAGTGCAGTCAGGAGTATTCGATATTGGTTTAGGCTTTTAAAAATGGATACAAATAGACTTCCTAAGCAAGCATATTTAATGCTCGCTAACATGGATGAATATGGTAAAAACATGTTGGGTAACTTTACTTAAAAATGCTTTGTTTAATATCTTGGATTTGGGCATGAATGGCTCCAACAAGGAGTTGGCTGTGAGCAATCTTTTATTTCACTGTGTAAGCAAAGAATGAAAGATGTTTATATACAAGAGTGGGATGGGTCGGTCATGGTCAAAGACATATATCAAACCTATAGACTGTTTAAAGGTAATTTTGAATGTGAACAGTATTTTGAATACATGGATATAAAATGTTTTAGGGACTGTTTAGTAAAACTTCGTCTTGGTGTGCTACCGATTAAAGGATCAGTTTTTAGAAGAACTTTTAAGAAGAATACGGACCACATGTGTAATTTGTGTAATGTACTGGAAGATGAGGAGCACTTTATAAAGACTTGTATTCTTTATGATAATCTAAGGCATAAATATTTAGACCCTGTAGATCAACCCTATACAAATCTACTGAAATATGGTTCTATTACAGCCAATCGCAATTTGAGCCTATAATTATCTTTTCAATGCTTTAAAAGTACGGCAGGATTTTATTGAGAACTTGGGGAACTGACAAGGAGAATATAATTACTCAAAAGAGGTCATTTGCTCAATGCATTAAGAAGAACCCATTCCCCATTTTTTCATGCCTTGTCAGTCGCCACATATGTTATACAGCAATTTTCGTTTTTGCTTTATTTCGCTTTGCTTTGCTTTGCTATGCTTTGTATGATCCCATTCTAGGGGCTGGAGGCCTGAAGAATAAACATTGTTCATTGTTCATTGTTCATTGTTCTCCTCTCTCTCTCTCTCTCTCCTCTCTCTCTCTCTCTCTCTCTTCTCTCTCTCTCTCTCCTCTCTCTCTCTCCTCTCTCCCTCCCTCCCCCCCACTCTCTCTCTCTCTCTGCCTCACAGCGGATGGATTCTTTTTGTGTTCCGTTACATGACTTGATTAAAATTAGGCATATATTTCTTTTAAAATGAAGTTTATTGATGACATGAGCGCGAAATTTGTGTGTGTGTGGTGTGTGTGTGTGTGTGGTGAGTGTGTTTGGGTGTTGTGTGTGTGTGGGGGGGGGGGGGGGTGGATAATTGTTTTTATTTGTCGTCTCCCCTTGTATTAAAATATTATGATTTGCATGACTTTTTGTTGTTGTTGTTGATGGGTCCTACCTCAAGTTTTTGATGTTCTTGTTTATTTTCTGTTTTAACTTTGCTGCTTGCTTTTGTTTCTTCTTTTTTATATGAAGTATGAATGTAAAAGAAAGGATAATATTGTCACCTGATATGATTGTTTGACTTGTATCTTTCTTCTTTTTTCTATGACAAATTT
>CM060343.1:31104679-31107179 GCA_030674155.1 Stramonita haemastoma
ATAAAAAAATAAATAAGAGAGAGAGAGAGAGAGAGAGAGAGAGGAGAGAGAGAGAGAGAGAGAGAGAGAGAGAGAGAGAGAGAGAGAGAGAGAGAGAGAGAGAGAGAAGAGCACAGAGGAAAATAAAATGCAATGCCAGACAAGAGAAGATATCATGTGAATGTGCCTGTATATTCATTCATAAGGATCGAATGATACTTATTTTTAAAAATATATAAACTAGTATTGACATTTACTGAGGATGAAACATCATTCCATAATAAACCACCAGAGTAAGTAAGGCTAGATTTGAACAGATCAATTCTGGGCAGTGGTAACATTATTTTGTGAAAATAGCGACACTCATTTATCTTAAACTTGTTTATCAATGAAGGTGGAGCAGAGCCAGACATAATTTTGAACATAAAAATTGCCTTATTGTATCTTAACTTCCATTTCAGAGGGAGAATATCAAGCGAGATGTAATCATTACATGACAATGATGATGATTTTAGTAGAAGTACTTTAAGAGCACGTCTGTACATACTTGCCAATGGTTTTAAAGTGTTTTCGCTCGCGGTATCCTAAATTGTTGATACATAATTTATGTGTGGCTCAATAAAAGCATGATAAAACAGTTTACGAGAGTGTGAATTTAGGAAATGTTTTATCTTCATTAGCTGATAAATCTTTTTTGATATGATTTTACACACCATTCTTACATGTTCAGACCATGACAGATTGTTATCAATTACTAATCCTAGAACTTTATGAAAATCAACTTCTTGAACTATATTACCACTGATGTCCAATGAACTACGTATTTTAGAAAGGTTCTGCCGTTTTTGTCTGGTTGTTATAATCATATGTTTACTCTTATGAGGGTGGATGCTCATGTGATTTGAATCAGACCATTTTATCAGTTGTTCTATATTAGTCTGTAAGGTAAAAATCACGTCATCTAATTTAGTGTGGCTAGTATGTAATGTTGTGTCATCTGCAAACATTTCACAGTTAGCTTTTAAACAGAGGGGTAAATCATTAATATATATTGAGAATAGTATAGGGTCCCAAGATGGAACCCTGAGGAACACCGAACAAAATGGGCAAAATAGAAGATTTAGATTCCTCAATTAAAACAAGTTGTTTACGTTTGTCTAAAAACGATGACATGAGTTGTATTATCTGAAAGACCATACAGTTTCAGTTTTTTAGAAGGAGCTTGTGATCAATCAAATCAAATGCTTTTGAAAAATCAACAAACAGGACACCAGTAATTAAATTGTTATTTATGTTGGTTAGCCATTTGTCAACTAAGTTCGTTAGTGCAGTGTGACACGAATGGTTTTTTCGAAATCCAGATTGATTGGGATGAAATAGGTCATGCTTATTGAAGTGGCTAAGAATGTGCTGTCTAATGTGATTTTCTAAAGGTTTAGATAAGTTAGATAATATAGAAATAGGTCGATAATTTGCAGGATTAGAACGATCACCAGCTTTATGGAGTGGCAAAACTTTGGCAACTTTGAAAGCTTTTGGAAAACGATTTTTTGCTATAAATAGATTGAATACATAGGTCAATGTTTCTGAGATAACTGGAGCTGCTATTTTTAAGATCTTACCATTGATACCATCTAACCCACATGTGCCTGTTTGTTTTAAATGGGTCAAAGCATTGTAAACTTCATTCACAGACATAAATGGAATATTAAGTTTTGATGAGATGTTTTTAGAAGCACAGAACTCATCTAGTACTTCAAGATTATTTAAGTGAGAGGTGTTAATTTGGATAGTTAATTGAGCTATATTACAAAAATGATCATTGAGTTTATCTGGCACTATGTCAAGAGAGAGAGGGGGGGGGGGAGCCGTAGGGGGGGGGGGGACTGATAGCCTAGTGGTCAGAAGATTGCGCTGGCAATTTGATGACCCGGGTTCGAGTCCGGTCGAGGAGATTTTTCTCCTGTAGTTAACATCAGTGCTGACTCCACTCTCCCCAAAAAGTCCTTCAGATGAGACTTTAAACCGAGGCCCCGTGTGAACGCACGCAGAACATCTTGCGCACACGTTTAATCGTGTTCCGCTTTTCGTAAGAGTAGGCCATCGTGTGCCGGTGGGAACAGATGACATTTATAAAACTGCATACACACGGGGACTGGATGTAAAAAAGCACAGGAGTGCTTATTCCATTATCCTTGATATAAAAGAATAAATCAATCAATCAATCAATCAACTCAATTTCTCTCTCTCTCTCTCTCTCTCTCTCTCTCTCTCTCTCTCTCTCTCTCTCTCTCTCTCTCTCTCTCTCTCTCTCTCTCTCTCTCTCTCTCTCTCTCTCTCTCTCTCTCTCCCTCCTCCCCTCCCCTCCCCTCCCCTCCCCCTTTTCTTTCCTTCCAAAACAAAACTCAAGAGATACGCCTAACAGCAGAGGAACACTAAACGCCCCGTTTCCATGGTTACCTGAATCTGGCTCCCGTGATATCACCAAAGAAACTATGTGTGCTGTTTCCTGATGTGTCAG
>CM060343.1:31114679-31122179 GCA_030674155.1 Stramonita haemastoma
GAGTATCTTTTGCACACATTAAAACCTGTTCCACTTTTCGCAAGAGTTGGCCATTGTGTGCCTGTTGGAACAGATGACAAAATTTACAAAACTGCATACACATGGGGTCTAGATTTTTTTTTAAAGCACGTAAGTGCTTATTCCATTATCCTGGAAATAAAATAAATAAATTAAAAAAGTATTCGGGCTGCATTCCTTGGGTATAGAGCTTGTGTCACCACAAGAGCTGCGCCACCCATTTTTTTCCTTCTTTTTCTATCTGTATGTATATCTGTTTCCATATTCTAATGGTGTTTCGTTACACATAATTTTGCCAATACCAACTCTCTTTGTTACAATGTTGTTGTTCTATTGTTTATGTAAGCCGATACTGCATGTTTCACACAGGATCTCGGTTTATCGGTCTCTTTTCGAAAGACTAGCACTCAGACCTGTAACACTATACCACAGCTCACCAGTCGGTAACAGTGTTATTTCTCTGCTAATCCAATATTTCCTCACTTTCTCAAGATAATGTGATTCTGTTGAAATCTTGCCAAGAACTACAAGCCAGTATGATTACATATTCACACCACAGCATTCCATACCACTAAACACACAATTAGGGGCTTTTTATGCTTGGGTACATAAATTATGTCCCCTATAACCTATGAGGTCATTAGGGAGCGAGATGTCAGAGACCTCAGCTTCTCTAGGGGCCAGCATGTTGAGGGCGGCGCCCATCTCCTCTCCCTCACTGCTTTACCTTCCCTGACCCTGAAGAGGGCAGGTACCCATTTATTTTGTCTGACAGCACCTTAAGGTCTCTGACACCTCTTCCCTAATGACAGGGGGGAGGGGGGACGGGATAGCCTGGTGGTTAGAGTGATATGTTCATGATCTGCATACCCGGTTTGATTCCCGTTCGAGGGGATCTTTTCCCTGGAGTTAACATAAGTGCCGACTCCACTCCCCCCAAAAGTCTTTCGGATGAGACTATAATCCGAGCTTCCTTGTGTGAAAGCATACAGAACATCTTTTGCACATGTTAAAACCCGTTCCGCTTTTTGCAAGAGTAGGCCATTGTGTGCCGGTGAGAATGGATGACAAAATTGACAAAACTTTCTATAAACATAGGGATTGGATGTAAAAAAAAAAAAATTAAGCACATGAGTGCTCATTTATTTATCCTTGAAATAAAAGTATAAATAAATGAATAGAGGTTGATAAAACCATCTCTCCATATTGTGTGGTGTGTGTGTGTGTGTGTGTGTGGTTTGGTGCTGTCTGTCTGTCTGTCTGTCTGTCTGTCTGTCTGTCTGTCTGTGTCTGTGTTGTCTGCTTCTGTGTCTGTGTCTGTCTCCCACTCATTCCATTTTTTCCCCTCTCTCCCTGACAGTGCCCAAGAGATCGTACAGAAGTTCAAGGAGCTGGACACAGACGGCAGTGGCAAGCTGGAGATGTCTGAGGCCCAGGAAGGGTTGAAGAACATCAAAACAGCCACAGGGAGAGGGCTGGTGGACAAAGAAATTGAGTTCTTCATCAAAACCACTGCTAGCGATGAAGGAGTCATTGACCTGGCCAGTTCACAAATCTTTTGTATCGGCTGAAACTGTACAAGGCCCCGGCACCAAAATAGAGAAAGAAAAAAAAAACATGGTGAACATTCTGTTGTTGATTTGGAATTTTTTTGTTTTTTTTTACTTATTTCACTTTTGTTTTGGCTTTCCAAAATTTGGTATGGAGAAGTTGTACTTGACTTTTTGGAAGTATTTTGCATGTTTCTGGGTAAACATTTTTTATGGATTTGAAAAGTGACAACACTATTATGATTGTTGTTGTTTCCATAGTTTTGGTATTATGAAAAGTGTATGAAACCCACTGAGACTTTTTTGCTTGTTGTCATTGGAAATTTTGGGTTGGGGGGTTTTTAGCTGTCCAAAATTTGGTATGAACAAAATTGTACTTGACTTTTGAAGTTTTTTGCATGCATGTTTGGCAACTTTTTGTTCTGAACTTGAAAAATGATAACACTATTATTATTACTATCATTGTTTCCATAATTTTTTGTACAAGAAAAGTGTAACCTGATTTTTTGCTACTAGTTATGTATTGCATGTTAATTCTCTAAATTTTTTATGGTACTTTCCTTTTTTGGGTTAAAACATATTACTTTGAAATCTTGTATGCAAAATAATTTATTATAGCTAATCAATTTTGAATTGTCATGCATGTTTTGCACAGTTGTTTCCCTTGTATAAGCATTCAATTGTGTATTGTTGTTTAGGTAATCTTTTTTTTTATCTGGGTTTTATTACAGTTTTAAGTGTTAAGTAAATATCACTGAAAACTATCACTGAAAAAATCTAGTTCTAATTTATTGAGTAAGGTATGACTGTCCACTCAATATAATTCTTTTGGTATTGTTTTATTATTATTATTATTATTATTATTATTATTATTATTATTATTATTATTATTATTTATTATTATTATATTATTATTATTAAAAGATACTACACTCAGTGAAATTGCAGGCATAATCCATTTAGTTGATACTGTTATGGTTGTATTTTCAGTATATTTGTTATGCATTTGTGATATATGAGCTTACATATTCATATTGGGCATTTACCATATATATCCCTGCTATTTTCCTTTCTTTAAAATACCACAAAATATGTTTAGCCACTGTAATATTAATTGTTAACTTTTGGGGAAGAGTTATCAAGCTTGCTTCCTTTTTACAATGTGTGCTATTATCAGACAGTTTTTGCCTAGAAATTTTGTTTCACCCTCAAAATACATAAATCTCACCGTCACCTACCCAGTAATCTAGAAAGCTGTTTGGGGAATCACTGAAGATTTTGCAACCAGCTTCCTCCACACACACACACACACACGCACACGCACGCACACACAGAGCAGGACTTGCTCTTTTGCAGTGACAAGCTAAGGGGAGGTAATCCAGACTCCATAAAAAATACTGTCAGAGGTTTCCCCATAACACTTGAAGTGAAGTGAGGAAGTTTTGCTTTCTCCTTGATGCTCATTATCACTCCATCTTTCTTGTAGTCTTCTTTTTTCTTCTTCTTCTCCTTTGCAATTCATCTTCTTTTTTTTCTTCTTCTTCTTTTTTCTTCTTCTTCTTTTCTTCTTCATCTTCTTCTTCTTCTTCTTCTTCTTCTTCTTCTTCTTCTTCTTCTTCTTCTTCTTCCTCCTCTCTTCTTCTTCTTCTTCTTTCTTCTTCTTCTTCTTCTTCTTCTTCTTTCTTTCTTCTTTTCTTCTTCTTCTTCTTCTTTTTCTTCTTCTTTTCTTCTTCTTCTCTTCTTCTTCTTCTGTCTCTCCTCCTAGTCATCTTTCTTTATCTTAGTAGTGGTTGTAGGAGTGTCATTATTTTTTAATTGTTGTAATTGTGTTTTATTTGTTTGGGTTTTTTTTCTTTCATTGTTTTGTGATAAAAGAGTAAGGGTGTTCTGTGTTGATTTTTTTTTCTTTTTTTTTTAGAAGTGAAGTTTGTATTTCAGCTGTTTAGTGTTTGTATGAGTGTGCATTCATATACTTTTTTTCTCAGTGAGATTGTTTCCTCTTTATTTCATAATAGATTTTTTTATCGCTTTTTGTGTCACTTTTTTTGCTCAGGCAAGCTATTCCTATATATATAAAAAAAATATATATATATATGTATACTCACTGTCTTTTGCCACCATGTTTTTTTTTGCACTTTTTTTCATCAATGTGTGTGAGTGTGCTGTTGCTTAATCAATCTTATACAAGTGCCTTTTGTCATATTTCTTTAATGTTTTGTTTTAAATGTCTTTTGCATGCATTCCTGTTTTCACTGGGGTTTTTGTTTTCTTCTTGTTCATGAATTCTTACTTCGAAGATTTATGTATTCTTTCAATGAGACTGTCTGTCTGTCTGTCTGTCTGTCTGTCTGTCTGTCTGTCTGTCTGTCTGTCTGTCTGTCTGTCTGTCTGTCTGTCTCTCTCTCTCTCTCTCTCTGTCTCTCTCTCTCTCTCTCTCTCCTCTCTCTGTCTCTCTCTACTCTCTCTCTCTCTCTGTCTCTCTCTACTCTCTCTCTCTCTCTCTCTCTCTCTCTCTCTCTCTCTCTCTCTCCTCTCTCTCTCTCTGTCTCTCTCTACTCCTCTCTCTCTCCCCTCTCTCTCTCTCTCTCTCTCTCTCTCTCTCTCTCTCTCTCTCTCTCTCTCTCTCTCTCTCTCTCTCTCTCTCTCTCTCTCTCTCTCTCTCTCTCTCTCTCTCTCTCTCCTCTCTCTCTCTCTGTCTCTCTCTACTCTCTCTCTCTCTCTGTCTCTCTCTACTCTCTCTCTCTCTCTCTGGTCTGTGAGTCTGTGTGTGTGTGCCTGTCTGTCTCTCTATATATATTTTGTCCTTGTATTTATTTTTCAATAAATCTCATCTTTAAAGGTTTACTACATTCTTGTTTTCTATTTTAATTTGTCTTCCTTGATTTGTTTTGGTTAGTTGGTTTTTTGGTGGGTTTTTTACAACTGAAGATTTTCTCCTATGTTCATTTTCTGTCTGTTAACTGGAAACTGAAGATTTAGTTTGTTTTCCAATTCTCTTTTTCTCTACCATTTTCTACATTTCACTTCTTTGGCCTGTATGTATAATTTACATGGCTGTTGTTTTTTGGGTTATTTTTAGTTAATTCTGTGATGTGATTATACACAATACTTTACATAAATATCACCAACTTTTTGCTAATATCATCACGAGTGACATTTAATCAATTAAAAAAGCCAAAGTAACTATTCAAATATATCTGTTTTGGGGGGTTTCTTTTCAGACAGTGCTAAGGTGCTATGTGGTTGTGGTTGTTGTATAGTGCGGGTGTGTGTGTGTGTGTGTGTGTGTGTGTGTGTGTGTGTGTGGTGTGTGTGTGTGTGTGTGTGTGTGTGTGTGTGTGTGTGTGCGCGCGCGCGCGCGTGTGTGTGTGTGTATTGTGTGTGTGTAGCGTGAGATGAAAAGGAAATGAGTGTGCATGTGTATGTACACACACACACACACACACACACACACACACACACACACACACACACACACACACACACACACACACACACACACACACATCTAACTTGAAAAATCATATAAACAACATTCAAAGGGAGGTAATACGTTAGTATTCTAGGAACAATCTAGCAAAGAATCTTCATAGACCAGCCGCCATGGCGCAGTGGTTAGCGCCTTGGATTACAGACTGGAAGGTCGAGGGTTCAAATCCCATAAGAGTCATAGGGATTTTTTCGGACTCTGGCCGGCTCCTACCCAGAGTGAGTGTGCTGTGGGCTCATTTGGAAGACTGGGACCACACAGTCGAGCTTCATCCATTTTAGGGATGCTGTTCTGAGAGTGTTGCTCCAATTACCTGACCAACACTGCAAGTGTGTGTATTTCTCGGGTCCAGTTGACGCTGGGATATATTATGACAAGAAACATAAAGTATAGCCCTGTCAAGTAGTCTCAAAGCAGATGCACTTCCACAGCAGCATCCTTACGTCATCCTTATTGTCATTGATCATCATGCAATAAACGAAGATTGTCTCCATTCTGTGACTTATAGAAGATGAGGCAGCAACAAAAAAGTGAATCTATTTATTTTTTATTCTTTTATTTCGCGGATAATGGAATAAGCACTCATGTGCTTTTTCCCTGTATGCATGCAGTTTTGTCAATTTTGTCATCCGTTTCCCGGCACACAATGGCCTACTCTTCCCAAAAGCGGAACGGGTTTTAACGTGTGCGTAAGATGTTCTGCGTGCGTTTACACACGGGACGTCTGTTTCAAGTCTCATCCGAAGGACATTTGGGGGGAGCGGAGTCGGCACTGATGTCAACTCCAGAGGAAAAATCTTCTTGAACCAGATTCTAACCTGGGTCAGCACATCACGAGCGCAATGCGCATATGCATCACTCTAACCACCAGGCTTTACCGCTCTTCCTTGATAGGCAAGCCAGAGAATATGAAAAGAAATGATAATCATCATCACCTCTCTGTTACCCAAGAGAGTAACGATTCTTTTTCCTCTTTTCACTGGTTTAATGTTCTTCTCTTCTTCACTTATTCTTTTGAGATGGTGGCAGTCGTCCTAGTAGAACAAGTCATAATTCTAAGACTCCACCTTGGGACAACAGACTAAATCACCATATTATGTCCACAAAGCTGAAACTTGCTCCTTCTCCCCTGTGTGCCTGTGGTAAAGAAAACCAGACAGGCGAGCACATCCTTCAGAGGTGTATGTACGCTATTCAGCGACCTGAGGAAGAAAGTGTTGCTGACGGAGATAATCCTTCAGACCAAGCTTTACAGCCCACAGAGGAGCTGGAAAGGACATGCCATTATTTTTCCCAGACACTTCTGACAGTGTAAAGCGAACAAGAGAAGGAGAGTGATTTTAATGTCCATCCACAACAAGGTGATTTTAGAAAGTGACAGAGACCCGAAATTCATGCTATGAATGTACACAATGAGGCTAAGAAGGGAGGGAGGCAGGGTGGCCAACACGTTTGCCAACCAACATATAAACTCGTGAGGTTCTGGGTTTGAATCCCAGCCTCGCCCTTTCCTTCAAGTTTGACCCCCCAAAAATCGAACTAAATGTCAAAAGTCCTTCAGATGAGACTATAAACAAGGCCCCGTGTGCGAACGCACGAGGAGCATCTTGCGTACACGTTCAAAACCAGTGCCGCTTTTCAGAAGAGTAAGCAATTGTGTGCTGGTAGGGACGGTTGACAGAAAAAGACACCTGTCCACTCTTAATACTCTTTGTACAAAAATATCATCATCATCATCAGACATCATCATCATCATCAGACATCATTACACATCATCATCATCATCATCATCATCATCATCATCATATCATCAGACATCATCATCATCATCATCATCATCATCAGACATCATCATCATCATCATCATCATCATCATCATCATCATCATCATCATCATCATCATCATTACACATCATCATATCTAAAAGATTATCATCATCATCATCATCATCAGACATCATTACACATCATCATATATAAAAGATTATCATCATCATCATCATCATCATCATCATCATTCATCATCATCATCATCATTACACATCATCATATATAAAAGATATCATCATCATCATCATCATCATCATCATCATCATCATCATAGACATCATTACACATCATCATATATAAAAGATTATCATCATCATCATCATCATCATCAATCTCTCTCTCTCTCTCTCTCTCTCTCTCTCTCTCTCTCTCTCTCTCTCTCTCTCTCCTCTCTCTCTCTCTCTCTCTCTCTCTCTCTCTCTCTCTCTCTCTCTCTCTCTGGCAATTTGGCTGGCAATTTGAAGACCCGGGTTCGAATCTGGTCGAGGAGATTTTTCTCCTGGAGTTAACATCAGTGCTGACTCCACTCTCCCCACAAGTCCTTCGGATGAGACTTTAAACCGAGGCCCCGTGTGCGAACGCACGCAGAACATCTTGCGCACACGTTAAATC
>CM060343.1:31137179-31154679 GCA_030674155.1 Stramonita haemastoma
AAAAGACCAAAAAAAAAACCAAAAAAAGCAACAGCAAAAAAAAAAATCATGCACAAATATATTTACACAGCCAACCAAAAAAAAAAAAAAAATAGACATACATAATAAAGCTCAAAATTTCTTGTTACATTTTCAATTAATTTTAGCAAAATTCAAGTCGACGAGGGGGGGAAAAAAAAACAACAAAGAAACAAACTTGACGCTTGTAATCAGTCATTAATCATTTTCAAAAACAAAATTCAAAAGTAAAAAAAATAATTTAAAAAAAACGTATGAAGCAAATAAGTCAAACAAGCAGCAAAGGACAATCAGTCAAGCAATAATCAGATCTGTGTGAGAAAGAAGAGACAATCATAATAATAACCATAATAATAATGTGGTTTCATGATGAGAAGAACAATATCGATCATGTATTTCATATTTATATATATATATATATATCTCCCTGTTCCAACATGTACACATAGTCATAGCGGGGAGTGCGCCGTTTTTGTCTTTTCTTTCTTTTTTTTTTTCTTTCTTCATTCAATCCATCAAAATCATTTTTTTAAAAACAAAAGCTCAAAATATGAAGAACATCCCCCCCAAAACAAAAAAAAACACACAAAAACACATGCCATTTTAAATTCAATCATCATTTCTTTTTTTTTAAGTTTTCAACAAATCAGGACAAAAACAACAAAAACATAACATATCAGCCAAAATAACATTTTTTAAGATGATCCAGCAGAAAAAATTTTTTGTTTCCTTTTTTTAAAAATTCATTTCAACCAAGCGCAGTCATTTTAAAAAAAAAAAAAAATAAACCCAACCACAACCCCCTCATTTACAAAGCCTTCACAAAGATTAGATGAAACAGCAAAACTCGTACAAGTTGGATGGTGGGAGAGGAGGGAGGAGGGGGGGTGGGGGAAGGAGGGGAGGGAGGAGGAGAGGTGGAGGGGAGAGATTCTCAGTTAATTAAAACACGCATGTGTATAGCGACGCAGATCTGTCCTTTGTTTAAAAAAAAAAGTTAAAACCGTATATGCAAGACATGGGCCATGGTTTTTAAACTACATGCACATAGGACACACATGTATCTATACACACATACGCACGCGCACATATATACCAATGGATGTACTCGCATGTGCTTGCATATGTGTGCACACATGTCTGAGTGTGTGTGTATATGTATGTATTTACTAGTAGCCTTTGGTATCATGATCATTGAATGATTTCTGTTTTTCTGACTTAAGTATAGAGGTGAAAAAAGGAAATTTTGATAAATACAACACCACACACACACACACACACACACACACACACACACACACACACACCACACACACACACCACACCACACAACCACACACACAAACACACACACACACACACACACACACCACACACACACACACACACAACACACACACACACACACACACACATACAAAACCTAAATGTAAAAAATCAACAGTTTATATTATTTTCAAAAAAGTCGATTTATCAAAACTTCTCTTTTTTCCCTCTAAACTTTAGTCAGAAAAACAAAAATCAACACTCATGATATCAAAGGCAGCAAACTGACCCCTTGTTTTTTGCGTAGAAGGAACATAAAGCGACAAACACACAGAGCCTGAACAAACTGTTCCACAAGCTTTAACCTTTAACCTTTAACCCCGCTGTAGGGTAACCAACCATCTACTAACTCTTCTCTCACATCCCCTACTTCTGGGCTACAGCAGCATACAAATGTGACACTCCACCACATAATGAGTCGCATTGCACCACAGGTCAATTTTTAGTTATTGACAGGTCATTCATCTGTAATAAAATGGCTATACAATACAAAACACACAAAAAAAGATTGAAAATTGGACAATTCTATGTCAAACAGATATTACAAGTTGAAATGATAGACTGCAGGAAATGACAAAATGAGAAACTGACAAGTTTAGCATCATAGAAAGGTAGTCAGAATGAGGGCTTGGGTATTTTGGAAAAACATGTTGAAAAGCAAAAGGATACACAGTTATGACTTGATATTTCATTACAAGGTAGAACAATGCTATAGTTTTATAATCAATCAAAATCTCAAAATCGACAACCTGACCCCCACCTGCCTAAAATGGCTTCTAGTGGAAAAGTGGGTCAGGTGCCTAGCGACTCATTTCATTGTGGAGCGTCACAAATGTGCACAGTGCACTGTACTGTACGGAGAAAGAGGGGTAGGGTTCTTTCCCTTACGTAGGGATAGTGTTCAAGTTCAACATAACCACACCACAGAATACATAACACACGAACAAACATGAAATGCGCACTGCACACCGAAATGCAGAAAAAAATGCTTATAAATGACTAACAGCAACCAACAGACAAAAAAAAATGCAGAAGAAAACGGATTCGAATCATATGATACCCCATGCACAATGTCATGAACGACATTACACACTTGAAAACAATACAACAAAAATAAAATACATAAAAATTAAGAACCAAAAACTGAATAGAACAAAACTCATCAATACGAGATACATAACTGAAAATAAAAAATTAAACCGAGTGCAATGCGAATCGACAAAATAAAGTCAATGAAATGAAATGAAATGGGGAAAAAAAGTTTGTACTGAAAATCGTCATTCTGACCAACCTTCAATCCCATCAGCCACCATGGGCGTTACAGTGGTTGGCACCTCACATTAACAGCTGGGAGTTAACATCAGTGCTGACTCCACTCCCCACAAAAGTCCTTCGGATGAGACTATAAACCGAGGCCTCGTGTGCAAACACACGCAGAAAATCTTGCGCACACGTTAAATCCTGTTGCGCTTTCCGTAAGTGTAGGCCATTGTGTGCCAGTGGGAACACACGACAAGATTTACAAAACTAAAGGCACATGGGGACTGGATGTAAAAAAGTGCATGACTGCTTATTCCATTATCCTCGATATAAAAGAACGAATAAATAAAATAATAAAATAAATAAATAAATACACACACACACACACACACACACACAGTCCTATATAATAGGCCAATATAATGAAAGAGAAATAGGTGGGAAAAAAAACAACATGGAAACAAAACATCCAAACCTGGACACAAACAGATAGAACTCATAGTCACAATCCAAGTGAAGGGAAAAAAAACCACCCCAACCAATTCCTGTTGTTTGTGAGTTACTTTATGCAACAGAGTGCAGATATTTGATCTGCCGCGACTCTGTACAACTTCTCAGCAACAACAGCATGGTCAGACAGGGAGGATATGGCCTCTAAAAAAAGGAGGCTGTATAAATTCTACATTTTACTGCGAAGGGCAAAGTGTATGTAACAGAGGATTTTCAACCACCACCCCAACAAACCAGAGCACCACACAATTCACAGGTGTGTCTCAATTTAGAAACACGACGCTGTGTATGTGGCTCTGTTTGCATGGGAGGTAATCTAATTACCACCCCCATCACATGACCTAGAAAGAGGAACTACATAAAACATTATAAAAAATAATAAAAAATAAAAAGGCGGTAACAAAAAAACAAAAAAAAGGGCACATGTCATATGCCAAAAAATGAAAATTCATCACACTCAATCAAAAAAAACCACCAAAAACCACACAGAAAAAAAACCCACAAAACAAAAAGTTTGTACCTGATTTTATAGCCCTAAAGAGAAAACAAAACAAAAATAAACAAAACATTTCAACACAAAAATCAATGGGTGTGCATTGTGTGTGTGTGTGTGTGTGTTGTGTGTGGAACAAATGAATATTACCAAATAAGCATCAAACAACAGTTGATAATGAGCAGCAACAGAAAAGCACCTTCAGTAGATAATCAGCATAAAACAACAAACAACAACAACACCACACACACACAAACATACACACACACACAAACACGCGAAAAGAGAATCAAAAATAGATGAAGCAACTTAAAACTTCACGTTAGCATCTACAAATAAATCAACAGCTCATATTATAACTTTGCTAAGCGTTTTTGGATGTTTTCTTTCAACTTATTCAGCTGTTAATTATGAAAGAAGAAAAAAAAGATAATAACAATAATGACAAAACTTATAACAACAATAACAATAATAATAATGATGGTAAAGTGCAAAATCTTGCACAAGCAATTCAAAACACACACACACACACACACACACACACACACACACACACACACTCAGTCTCACACACACACACTCAGTCTCACACACAGTCTTACACACACACACACACACACACACACACACACACACACACACACACACACACACACACAGAAATTTACACATACACAAGTCACACAATGACATCCAAACAAACACACATACAATCACACACTCCAACAACATATGTTTCTTAAGACAAACCCAATCACAAACACAAGCAAAAGAAAAAAAGATGTCAATGTGGTTTTTTTCACATAACTTCCAAATAACCTCATAATCGCATAATACAAGCTTTCTTTTTTTTAGCACAATAAAACAAAAACAAACAAAATCAGCTACATTATTTTCCAGACAAATAATAAATCATACCCGGAAAAAAAAAAAAAAGACAAAATTTGATTCTGCTGATATTCTACACCTTGTCACAATCACAAACACACACAGGACCCTTTCTTTAATCAACTCTATGGCACCACATTTCTTTTGTTGTTTTTTTCTGTGAATAATCACACTCATCAATGCCAGCATTTTGTAAATATAATTATAAGCATTTTGATACATCGGTGAAAACCGCTTTTTTCACACCAAGCAAAGTGATATCAATCGCATTTTTGAAATTAATTAATATGAATGCACAGGTCAGAAACTGAACAATTAAAAAAAAACCAACAACAAAGGAATATTCTCTAGTCTTCCTTCAAACAAATGAAACTGTCCAGCATATATTTTTAAAGAAAAAATTAAACAAATAACGACCAGAAAAAAAAAAACAAACAGAGCCCACTACATTCCATGCAAGCAAGCCTAAGCTTTTATGCTGCATGCGCGCACACACACACATTGTCAAACACACACAACCCCCTTTACACACACACACACACACACACACACACACACAGAGGGACACATGCACGCACATTGTTAAACACACACACACCCCTTTACACACACATGCACGCACATTGTCAAACACACACACCTCCCTTTCCAAACACACACACACACACACACACATTCATTGTCAAACACACAACACACACACACACACACACTGTCAAACACACACACCTTTACAGACACACACATTCCACCATACCACACAAATGGACATGCTAAACCAAATTTTGCTTCTACTAACGACGTACCAGTTTAAAATGATTAATTCAAGCTGCTCATTTTCCCTTGTGGGAATGCCAGGGGGTCTGTCAGTATAACTCTGTGCTAGAAATTTCCTCTTTTCTATCCCTTTTTTTGTTTCTGCCTCGTTTCCTTTTCTTCCTGTCACCCTCCTCCTTGTCTATTTTCTCTTCCTTCTTGGTCCATTCTCCTACTTTTTTTCCCCCAGAAAGACTTCAAAGATAGCAATTCTCTCATACGCCAAAGTCCCAGTGCCCGACTTGTCCAGTGCTTAACAGGAGTGACGCATTTTCGCTCATATGACAGACCATAATAGTTTATGTCTGAGCATTTGACGAAGAAGAAGAAGAGGAAGAAAAAGCTGCTCATTTTTCAAGTTTATATATAGCACCTTACTCTTTTTCAACCACCATATACTTTTTAAGCTAACGAACCATTTTCACAGTTTCTTTTTTTTGTTGTCAAAGAAAAGACATTACTAGATACCACAACATGCTCAAAACAAATTTGATTAACTCATTCTGAACCCTCTGGCTGAAGCTTTTGCCCGCTGTGGGAAGACAACTTGCATGGATTATCTCCCTTCTTTTATTAAGACTTAATAATAAAAATGATCCTAATAATAACAACAATAATAATAATATGTAGGAATTTATATAGTGCTGAATCTTGTAAAGCAAACAAATCAAAAGCGCTTACTTTGTAAATCAAAGATTTGCATAATTATCTTTCTGTGGCCCTTGTGTGATGATGTCATCACTTTCTGTGCTGTTGTCAGTTTCACTCTGAACACTGTAAAATGGAAAGCGTGATGTCATCACTTTCTGTGCTGTTGTCAGCTTCACTCTGAACACTGTTGACAGGAAGCAAAATCTTACAGTGGACGACTGTTTGGATTTCATCTGGTGTAAACCACGACTGTCAGAGTAAAAGTCTACTTGCAATAGTATAGGCTGTAGTATAGGTGACAGGATAGCTCAGTGGTCGGAGCTCTCACTTTCCCCGAGCTAAAGTTAAGCAGCACTGAACATGGTTACCAAGTCACAAACACAACTGACTGTCTTGCCCTACACAGACAGACCACACACCTTCTGGGTTAAAGGGCACCCTCCACTGATTTAAGGTGGACGGGATAGACTAGTGGACAGAAAATTGCGCTTGCAGTCTGACAACCCAGGTTCGAATCCCGGTCAAGAGGATTTTTCCTCTGGATTTAGTATCAGTGCCAACTCCACTCCTCCCAAAAGTCCTATAGATGAGACTTTAAACCAAGATCCAGTGTGAAAATACAAGCAGAACATCTTAGGCATGTGTTAAATCATATCGCGCTTTTCGAAAGAGTAGGCTATTGTGTGCCGGTGGGAACAGATGGATGACAAAATTTGACAAAACTGCATCTACATGGGGACTGGATGTAAAAAAGCAAATGACTGCTTATTCCATTACCCTGGATAGAAAAGAATAAACAGAAAAAATAAAATAAATATGTATGCTGACAAGTTTCATTTTCTATCTCTCTGTCTATCTCTCTATCCCTTAGCCTGGCAACTGTGGGGGCACCCCTGAAGACTTGACAACCAGTTCCCTCCATTCCTCTCTCTGTTCTGCCTGTCTCAAAATTTTGTGCAGTTCTAGGCCTGTCCATTCGCTGATGTTGTCCTCCCATCTCTTCCTTGGTCTGCCTCGTTTTCTTCCTCTTTCAACAGTGCCTTTGCAGTATAGTTTTTGCAAGATCAAAAGTTTGATTTTACATGAGAAAAAAAATGTTGGGGAGGGGTGGGGGGAAATGATGGAGAACAGCATATATATATTTCATGAATTAAATAATTCAAAGCATTCCCACTGCCTTCTGTGTGGCAAGACACCTAGTGCCATCAACACCAACAGGAAAAAACATACACTCCTTTTTCTCTCTCTGGCACAACCCCCCCCCCCCCCCCCACCTAGTTTCCTCCCTCTCATACACACACACTTACTAGTAGTATATGTGTGCACACACACAAATATTTATCTACCCAAAAATAAAAAATGCCTCTCTCTCCCTTCCACCATTCTCTTAATGCTAGACTTTTTTCCAAACAAAAATGTGACAAATTCTGAATATAGGATGTCATTTTGTCAAAACCAGAGGTTTTCAAAAGCCCCCCCCCCCCCCCCCCTACCCCTCCTTCTCCTTTCTCTAGCAAAAAAAATTACACAAAAAATTTGGTGCATACACGTACATCACATCCAATTTCATTCTCATAGATTTTCTTCCCCCATCAACCTACACAATCATCATCAGTGACACGAAGGGGGAGGGAGGTGAGGGAAGGTACGGGGAGGGGGAGGATATATATATATATATCGCAAAACACTAATGCCCATCTTTAAACCGATTCATGCAAACTTTGTTATAGGCCACCGTGTAAAAAAAAATATAAAAAAATTCATTCACTCTCTCTCCAATTTCTTTTTCATCAAAAAATCCTCCCAATGTTTAAAACTAGACACAAATCCTATAACAGCCTCAATGACTAACCTCAAAGTCAGAACAACAACAACAACAACAAAAAAAGCCAAAACAAAAAAGCGCCAAGTTTCACATCAATCTCTTTACGTTCCTAGCCACCCCCCGCTTGTGTCCACAAAAAGCCACATAAACATCACATCTGTCTGGGCACACCTAACAACACAAACAAATCTTTACGGCGCTTTGCCATCATTTTAAGTATACAATCCCCCCCTCCTCCCACCCACCCCCAAAATGTAAGCACCCACACCCCTTCCCCACCCCTCCCCCCCCCCCCCCAAAAAAAAATTCTGGCACATGAGCTCATTATGTTTTTTAAAAATTGTCAGTTTGGGGGGGGGGGGGGGGGGGGGGGGGGGGGGGGGGAGGGGGGGGGAGTGTTCTATGACAACGATGTCAGTCAGTCATCTCTGGCACATTGAAATCGAGCGTCGACTGTGACATGACAGATAACATGGCGACGTGTCACACTGACAAGAGTTGAGTTCGCTCTCGGTTTTTTGTTTTGTTTTGTTTTGTTAACTGTTTTCCGGCGTGGCACACACACGTTGTTCCACAGACTGTTTTGTACAGGTGATACAAGAAACCATACAACTGTACACCATCTTTCCCTCCCCCCTCCCCCACAAAATGTATGTTTCCTTTTAGTACGTCACCTTGTTGTGTTTGTGTTATCATCGTACACTGCACAAGACAGCAAAGTGTGTATGCACACATACAACACACACACACATATACAGTGCTTTCTTCCACAATTTCAAACACACACACACACACACACACACACACACACACACACACACACACACACACACACACACATACACACACATGCTTCTTCCACAAAGCACACACACACACACACACACACACACGCACACACACACACACACACACACAAACAACACACACACACACACACACACACACACACACAACACACACACTACACACACACTACACACACACAAAGAACTTCACATCCCCAACCCGACCCTCAAAAAACAAAACCCCACCAAAACCCCCAAAACCGATCCAAATATGTACACAGCGACTCACACCACAATGTTGGAATCACTGATGGACATGGCACTGGTTCCCTGTGAATGCTGGCAAGGGTGGCAATCCTGGATGGCGCAGGGGCCGCCACTGCCGCCACAACACCACTCCCACCCCCGCGCTCCCCCTTCCCCCCTCCCCCTCTCCTCACCGCGTCACTGTGGTGGTTGTTGTTACCCGAAAGCCGGGAACTCGTCGAGCTTTTCTTCAGGGACAGATCACTCCCACCGTCCTTCTCCCCTTGTCCTGCAGTGCTCTCCCCTTCCCTGGACATCAGGCGATCGTCGTACAGCGACAGTCGCCCCGACTTTTTCGAAGGTCGCACCGGGGTTTTGACCCGACGGCGAATCTTCTCCCCTGCCTCCACCAAACCATCCGGCCTGGCACGGGCAGAGGTGACCTCTTCCATAGAGGTCGCGCGAGCCGACCTTTGACCCACGCTCTGGCTTCGCTTGGGGGCAGGGGGTGAGGGGTCGGTGGTACCGCCGCCCCCTGCGTGTTTCTGCTTCGTCGAGGATTTGCTCGTCATGTCCCCTTTGGAGGAAGAAGAAGAGGAGGAGGAGGAGGAGGAGGAAGAGGAGCGTTGTTGCTTCGTCAGCTGCGGTTTGAAGAAGACGGGGCTGTAGTTGTGTCCCCTGAGGGACAGGGAGGTGGGACGCTTGCGCTGGACGGGGCCGCCACGGGCAGACAACTCCGTCTCCTGCCAGCAGGAGTCGGAGTCGCGGTTCTTGTTGCGCTGCAGGGGGAGCAACTCCGAGGTGCTCTTGGAGTGGTGACCTTGAACCCGCCGCACCGGCTGCTGATTGACGGCCGGCAGGTGCAGCTTGGCCACGCCCACTTCCGCAAACCGCAGCCGGTTTTCCGGGTACCGCGCCGGTTTGGGTTCCGGCGGGGCAGTTTCAGCGACAGGGGCGGTGGTGGTGGCAGCGGTGTCGGTGAAAACTTCGTCCACGCTTCCGCTCTGACTGTCCACCGTAATCGCTGCCGATGTGCTGCCCCCGCTGACCTCCCGCGACGACCTCTCGCGACCCGACCCGGAGGCGCTTGACCTTTCCCGTGTCATGTTTCCGTGACCTTCACCTCCAACAAGTGTAGGGTTCGCTTCCCTCCCGCCCACTGTTTCTGTTTCTCCTCCTCCTTCTTCTTGTTGTTCCACATCCACTGTCACGGCCGAAACGTCCAGATTCAACCCTAAGCGCTGGTTGGGCGTCTCTCGGAGGCTGGGGTTGGCCGAGAGAATCAGGTTGGTGGGTCGGGTGACCGCCGAACCGTTCTGGATGCGAACCTCCGTGTTGATGGGCTGAAGGTTCGAGTGGTGGTGATGGTGGTGCGAGGATGACGACACCGTCTGACCTTGACCTTGGGTCAAGGTCACCGGCGGCGGCGGAGGAGGATGACCCCCAGCGTTGGCCTGGTTCAAATCCTCAACCTCCATGTCCTCGGCGCGCGAGTAGTCATGACGACGACCCCCGCCCCCTCCGAAGAAACTGAACCCGCTCAGCTTCAGACCCAGAAGCTCCTTAGGCCGGATGAGGCGGGACAGCTTCTCCCGGAACGAGCGCTCCCCCCCTCGCGGGTAGCTCCTGGCGCTGCTGCTGCTGCTGCTGCTGTTGTTGTTGGTGTTGGCGATCTTGGGGCGGCCCGCCGGGACGTTGCCGTGCACCTGGTTCTGCAGGTAGGGGATGGGGGGGTTGCGGTGACTCAGCGCGTCGTTCTGCACCAGCGACGTTTCCGGTCCGTCGCTCAGGTAGTCCGGCGGACTCTCCGCCCCGGGCTGTTCTGCCGGGGCACTCTGGGTACTGAGCGAGTCACGACGCTCGGGAAACGCCGACGACACCAGACGGTTGCCGGAAACGCGTAACTCCTCGTCGCTGCGTTTGTGCGTGTTGCGTTCGACTGTGGGGTTCCGGCCTGTGTGGGGCCTCAGCACAGTGCTGTTGCGTTCCTGGATCAGGTTGCTGGCCTTGACCGGGAGGTGACCCCCGCTGTCGGCTGGGGTCGTGGCCAGGACGGTGTCCACGGTGCCTGTCGACATGCTGGCGTCCTGCAGCCAGCTTCGGGTCAAGGACACCGAGGGCGACCTTGAGAAATCGCCGCCGGAACTGTGAGGAGCGTGGCCGTTAGGGAGTAGAGGGGCTGTGGAAGAGTTTTCGTTTTCGTGTGTCAGGTGGGCTGAGGGGGGCAGTTCTGTCGGTGGGAGGATAGGGTGGTGGTGTGTTCGGCGCTGCTGGTGGTGGTGGTGGCGGTGGTGGTGGGGGCGGTGGTGGTGTCCGTGATGTTGATCATGGCGTTCAGGGTAGGGGTCATGCCTGGAAAAAGGTCAAAGGTGTGTTGGGTTATTTAGGGGGTCGGGGTGGGGTGTTGTTCCGAGGAGTGGTTTTAACTCGTGAAAAGAAAGCTCAACTTGTTTTCAGACACACACTTACATTCCCGATACACACCTCTCTCCCCCTTCTCTCCTCTCTTTCCTTTCACCTTTATGTTTGATTTTGTGGGCCCACAAATTCAGCAAATTTGTCAGTCACACACACACACACACACACACACACACACACACACACACACACACACACACACACATTACACACGCACACACACACACACATCCCCAACACACATACACACACACATTAACACACACGCACACACAAACACACACACATCCCCAACGTACATACACACACACACATTTACACACACATCCCTAACACACATTCCATTATCCTCGAAGTAAAAGAATAAATAAAAACAAAATAAAAAACACACACACATCCCCAGCACACACACAGTCACATACACACACAGTCACACACACACACAGACACACACACACAGGACAGGATATAGCCTAGTGTTCAGAGCATTGCGCTCGCACTTTGACAATCCAGGTTTGAATCCCATTCGAAGAGATTTTTCTCCTGGAGTTAACTGTGCTGACTCAACTCTCCCCAAAATCCTTAAGATTAGACTTTAAACCAAGGCCCCGTGTGTGAACAAATGCAGAATATCTTGGGCACACATTACATCCTGTTCCGCTTTTCGCAAGAATAGGCCATTGTGTGCCGGTGGGAACAGATGACACGATTGTCAAAGCTGCATTCACACGAGGACTGGATGTAAAAAAGCACACGAGTGCTTATTCCACTATCCTCGAAATAAAAGAATAAATAAATAAATAAATAAATAAATAAATAAAATAAATAAATACACACGTACGTCTCCAACACACACTCTCCTCTCTTTCTCTTCACCTCTATGTTTGATTTCATGGGCCCACAAGTTGGGCAAATCTGACAGTCGTTCCTCCACACAAAGGGCAGTAAGTCTGGCTTCAGCGTCGGCATCCCAGCATTCCTCAATCGTCTCTTTCAGCGATCGCACGGCCTGGCAAACACACAAGGACAACACATTAGTTCATTAACCCCTTCAGTACAGTAAGCCTGTTTTCCGGCTCAGCTTTCTGCTACCCTTCAGTCCTTTAAGGAGGAAAACCGGCGCGACTGAATTTTCGTTCAATTCCTGAGTTTTTGAGGTGCAGAAGAGTGCAAAACGGGTACCTAGAAAAATTTTACATACACACACACACAGAGCTTATAAATATTCTCGTGGGAAAGGAGAAGCAGTGTTTGCTGTATAAAACTATTTTTCAGAGTCCGTTGATGCCAGTTAGCCGCATGACGGATCACTATAAACAAAAGCTCCTCTGGTACCGTGTGGGAAAACCGGCTGACAGGACTGAAGGGAGAGCGCCAGGGCAGAAATTCAGGATAGGGGAAGTAACTGTCAGCAGATATTCAGTGCTGTAAGGGTTAACCCGTGCCACTTGGTCAAGTTCAAGTGCAGACCTCCCAGTGTCTCAATTCCCTTCATATATTATTTATATATATACATACAATGGCTTCAGTACAGTCCCCCAGTCCACCCAGCTGTAAATGGGTACCTGCCCTCTTTAGGGTCAGGGAAGGTAAAGCAGCGAGGGAGAGGGGATGGGCGCGACCCTCAGCATGCTGGCACCTAGAGAAGCTGAGGTCTCTGATGCCTCGCTCCCCTAAGACCACATAGGTTATGGGACACCTTTACCTTTATCTTTTATTATACATATACAAATCAAACACGTAAGTTCGAAATCCCATAATTCATGTCAGCGTTTGGTGAGTTACGAAAACACAAACATACCCAGCATAGTTTTGCATCAGGCAGTGACCATCACTAATTGCTTCCACATGTCAAAGCTCTATCAGGCTAGAAGGAGAAAGCCTGCTGAGAGTCTGGAAGTAATTATAGCTGCTGGTATGTACTTAGAAGGAGGAAAAGGCGAGCAAGCATGTGTGCCTGACCTGATTTCGTGATGGAATGCGAAATCTAGAGGCAGTTTGTGTTCAGAGGATCTGAATGCAAGAGGGTTAAACATGTCGGTCCTCACCTGGTTGGTTTCTTTCCAGACCTCAGGGAAGCGGGGTCGCTTCTTGGCCCTGACCACTGTCAGCTGCATCTCCTCGAAGGAAGGACTGCAGCCAATCTCCGCCTGGAAGGGGGGGCTGTATTCCGGCACTGGCGCGCCTGCAACCCAGCGCAGACAAAACAGTTTAAACATACTGCTGACGTTTTTGACTCACACTGCATGCAGTAAACATTTTTTTTTTAATTTTAAAAGAGGATAACACACACGCATGCACGCATGGTAGCCCAAACCTGGGCTTAAACCCAGGTCATCAGTTCATGAGCGAAACACGATGACCACCCACCCGGCTGTCCCGGCCCCCTTAGGTATTCAATTAAGAGCCCTTTTCCCCAACAGATTGCTTCCATCACCACCCCCCTTCCTCCCCCCTCCCTACCAATCCCCCAGCCCCTCACAAGGTTAACTCACTCTCTACCTGGAGTTAACATCAGTGCTGACTCCACTCTCCCCAAAAGTTCTTCGGATGAGACTTTAAACCGAGGCCCCGTGTGCGAACGCACGCAGAACATCTTGCGCACACGTTAAATCCTGTTCCGCTTTTCGTAAGAGTAGGCCATCGTGTGCCGGTGGGAACAGATGACAATATTTACAAAACTGCATACACACGGGGACCGGATGAAAAAAAGCACATGATTGCTTATTCTGTTATCCTCGATATAAAAGAATAAATAAATAAATACCAACCACTGTGATTGCAGGATTTGACCTTCAGATTTTTTAAGCTCAGTGACGTCAGCTTTTGTACAAAAATCCAGGCAGCTGGCGTTCAACTTAGACCTTCTCCACCTACCTACATGTCAATAATAAATCCTGAAAATCTCATGTACTTGAGTTATGATTTTTTTTTTTTTTTTTTAAATAATCAACACAAATGGCCAGCATGCAGAGATACGCACAGTAAAAATTGGCCAGTATGGAGTGAGTTAAAACACCAAAGTTCAACTTGCACATGTATGCAATCATAACATCTTGTGTGTATGCTAAAAAAATCTATTCATATTAACAGATATATCTGAGGAAAAGATTTCAATAAAAAGAACAGCAAGGAAAACAAAACAGAATGACTGATGTAGGTTGGTATGATAATTAGGGGCTGAATATGCAAGGGAGGTAACTTTTATGCTCAGGAAATGGAAGTTCTGATGAAGTTCTTTCCCTTCAACTACTCTTGGTTGTACACTTTCCTGAACCAAGTCTCACACACACACACACACACACACACACACACACACACACACACACACACACACACACACACACACACACACCACTACACTACACAACACAACACACAACACACACACACACAACACAACACCACACAACACAACACACAACACACACACACACAACACAACACCACACACACACACACACACTCTCACCCTGATACAAATCGACACAGTGCATGGCTATTTCCCACAACACAACACAACACAACACAACACAACACAACACACACACACACACACACACCACTCTTACCTTGATAGAAATCCACACAAACACACACACACACACACACACACACACACACACACACACACACAATACACACACATCCTCACATCCTTACATCTTCCTGGCCTAACATAGTCATACACATCCACATTGTGACACACACACACATACACACACACACAACACCACACACACACACACACACACACACACACACACACCCTCTCTCACCCTGATACAGATCCACACAGCGCATTGCAATTTCCCACAACACCAGCCCCAGGGCGTAGATGTCGATCTGTTTCAGGGACGCCTCACAGTCCCGCAAGTTGACCGCACCATCCAACAGTTCTGGGGCCATGTAGCGCAGAGTACCCACCTGCATACACACACATACACACGCACGTGCACCCACACACATACACATGCATGCACGCACGCACACACACACATATACACGCGCACACACACACATGCACACACACACACACACACACACACACAAACACACACACACACACACAAACACACACACACACACACACACGCATGCACACACACATACACATGCACGCACACACACACATACACACGCACGCACGCACACACACACACACAAGATATTCATATGATATAGTGCATATTCATACGCACTATAAGTGACAAAACACAAACTTTTAGTCACACACAAGCATCTGCTTTTCTTCTTTTCTCCCTGTCTCCCTACGTCTAATATCACTAGCAGTGAAAAGACGTAAAATCTAAAGAACGAACACACACATTTCATAGGTTTTTTAAAAAAAAACCTTTTAAATAATGCTATTTGTAAAAATAAATAAATAAATAAATAAAATAAAATAAAATAAATTATGGTATCTGTGATATTGTAATTGATAAAGTTGTTTGTTTGACATTTTATGAAGTTTTAAACTCTAAAAGTGTGCATGCCCGTACGTGCATATGTGCTCTTGTGGGTGAGTGCCCGCACACACATATGTGTGTTCTTCAATTTAACGTCTGTTCACACTCAGTGATATTAGACGTATGTGTATGTCTGTGTGTGTGTGTGTGACTTTTGAGTGCATTTTTTTTGTTTGTTTGTTTTTGTTTGGTTGGGTTTTGTTTTTGTTTTGTTTTTTTTATTTGTTTTTTTCCTTGTTTATATTTACAGGTATATTTTATATTTTAATGCTGATGAAATCACATTAGTAAATAATTTTGGTGACTTTTTTTTCCTAAGATAGATGGCTTCATGAAAAAAAATGCAAATCAATGATTATTCAATGTGCCATCTGGAAATAAAAATTTGACTTGACTTGACTTGACACACACAATCCTGGTGTGCTAAGGCAATCATTAGATTACCTCCCATGCCATCAGCGACCTGTCACAGAACATCTTGCGCACGTTAGTTAAAACCTGATCCTAGTGTTTCGAACAACAGTTGGAGTGAGGCAGGGCTGTCTACTCTCACCCACTTTTTTCAACATCTTCCTTGAAAGAATCAGGAGGTCACATATGTGGGTGATGCGATCCTATGTGCATACAGCCACAGTAACCCAGTGGTGGGTGATACAAAGAAAAGGGTTAGCATTATTTATTCTTTTATATCGAGGATAATGGAATAAGCACGCATTTGCTTTTTTACATCCAGTCCCCGTGTGCATGTAGTTTTGTAAATCTTGTCATCTGTTCCCACCGGCACACAATGGCCTACTCTTACGAAAAGTGGAACAGGATTTAATGTGTGCGCAAGATGTTCTGCGTGCGTTCGCACACGGGGCCTCGGTTTATAGTCTCATCCGAAGGACTTTTGGAGAAAGTGGAGTCAGCACTGATGTTAACTCCAGGAGAAAAATCTCCTCGACCGGATTCGAACCCAGGTCTTCAAATTGCCAGTGCAATGTTCTGACCAGTAGGTATCCGTCCCGTAGATGGCTGGTTACCCTAAAGCAGGTTACCTGTAAAAAAAAAAAAAAGTGTGAGTGAGATGTCATTTCAAACTGAAAAGGAAAGTTTCCACCACACAAACCCCAAACACTCACATCAGTAAGTGAGGTCTGCTCCGCGACCTCGGCGTGACCTTTCTTGATCAACTTTGACCCCATGGTTGCTATGGCGAAGCCAAAGTCAGACAGCACGCAGGTCAGGTCAGGTCGCACCAGGATGTTGCGTGTGTTCAGGTCGCGGTGCGCCAGAACCGGTTTGAACTGGTCTGCAAGTGAGACGAGAACCGTTTCTTCAACTCATGTAATTATGAAGAAGAAAAAACAACAACAGCAAAAAAACACAGCGTAAATTTATTTTCCCTGTCTTTACAAACATGTTTACCAGCTTTAAAAAAAATTGATAAAAAATAAATAAATTTTTAAAAAGCACATGAGTGCTTATTTCACACACGCACACGCACACACACACACACACACACACACACACACACACAACACACATACATTGTCAGAACCTCGTGGTTTTTTACCTAAAAATTTTATAAACAAAAATCCTGAGGAAAATTTAGATGTAATTCTCTCAGATGAAAACATTCCTTTCGCTGTTACAAAGTCTCTTGTACATAGCCCAGTTTTTGCGTTTCTTTACTTTGTTATTATTTTCCTTATTTGCATTTTTAGATGTTGCATTGATTTTTTTTGGTAACTGATACACGACTTTTTTTCCCTGTCTAATATCATTTATAGTGAACAGACGTTAAATA
>CM060343.1:31181632-31209906 GCA_030674155.1 Stramonita haemastoma
AAAGCTTGGTCATATAAACCAATTAATTGAATGAGGGTTTGCTCACCTTGGCTTCAGTACAGTCCTCCAGTTCACCCAGCTGTAAATGGGTACCTGCCCTCTTTAGGGTCAGGGAAGGTAAACTACAACATCTAACAATGTCATGAAATTGTCCATAAGAGTATTATCTTAAACTGGGTCAGAAGCAGAAAAAACAAACTGGGAGTGGGTTGTGGGTAGAAATAAATCTAAGGGAGAATGTATTGTAAACTTGAGGGAGATTGTATTGAAAACTTAAGGGATGTTGTATTGTAAAATTGAGGGAGATTGTATTGTAAACCTGTATGGTAAACCTCGGGTAGATTGTATTGTAAATTTGAGGGAGATTGTATTGTAAATTTGAGGGAGATTCTATTGTAAAGCTGTATTGTAAACCTGAGGGAGATTGCATTGTAATCTTGATGGCGATTGTATTGTAAACTTGAGGGAGATTGTATTGTAAACTTGAGGGAGATTGTATTGTAAACTTGAGGGAGATTGTATTTTAAACTTGATGGAGATTGTATTGTAAACTTGATGGAGATTGTATTGTAAACCTGAGGGAGATTGTATTGTAAACCTGAGGGAGATTGTATTGTAATCCTAAGGGAAATTGTATTGTAAGCCTGAGGGAGATAGATTGTATTGTAAACATGAGGGAGATTGTATTTTAAACCTGAGGGAGAGAGATTGTATTGTAAACCTAAAGAAGATTGTATTACATCACATCGCTTGCCTTTTCCTCTGGATTACTGTTGTGTGTGCTTCTGCTCTTCTTCTGTCCCTGGAAACCTGAGACGGACATTTTCTGGTAAAACCATGTTGCATTTTGAGTTGGAGTGGCAGAGATGTGGCCGGTAGTTTTACTACTCAGTCTAAGTAAAACTACAGTTTGATCTCTTCTGCTTTCCACATTGAATGGAAAAGGTGCATTATCATCTTGTTCAGCAGGCATTCTAACATAGCTGGGAGGCCAAAGACTGGTGTTTTGTACATGAACACATGTAAAAACAGAAAAAGAACGTTTACACACTGCTGGAAAAAGTGCCTTGTTGGCAACCAAGCAAGAAAAGTCCACAGTGTGCAAATCCAGTATCACTCAGTCAAGAGTGCTATATTTAGCGCACCCTTTCCTCTTAGTCCAAGTGTGGTCAATTCCTGCTTTAATTAGCTCCAGCTGGCCCCAGCTGGGCTGGGATGCAATGGAATGGATTAATTAGTGCTGAGAGGAGCTGAAAGTGGGGTAACCTGACAGCTATGAGTTACTCATATGGAGAAGAGAGAGAGAGAGAGAGAGAGAGAGGAGAGAGAGAGAGAGAGGAGAGAGAGAGAGAGAGAGAGAGAGAGAGGAGAGAGAGAGAGAGGTTTTCGAGTTGTCAGTGTGTGATTATTCTATATTTCGTTTTTTTTCCGATTATTTCCAGGGCAAGGATCACTACGAGCTACTGACCACAGGGCAAACATGAACAACTCTTCAACTGATGAGGGTGGACTCACACAGAACATCCCGATGTCATTCACTGCCTACCCCGATTTCCACACAGCAGTGATGATCTGGACAATTTACCCTGTAGTCCTTCTTGTTATGGGAGGCTTTGGAAACATCGCCACAATCTGCGTCATGCGGCGTATGAAGGACCAGAACTCCTCTCAGCATGCTATTTTCATGGCTCTGGCCATTTCAGATTTAAGTTTTCTGTGTACCAGTGCGGCTCATGATTGGATACTGTGGGCTTTCCGTATAAATATCAAGTTTCTGCATCCAGCACTGTGCAAGATTTTTACTTGGTTCAACTTCGTTGGGGGTTCTATATCTGCCTGGCTGGTGACCTGTGTGACAGTACAGAGAACAATGGCGGTTCTGTGGCCACACAGGATGAGGGTGATGTGCACTGTGAGAAGAACGTGGATCGTTATTGCAGTGATTATTGTCATATCCTGTGCCATGAATGTTCATATTTTGATAGGGTTTGACATCACCACGTCCTACAATACAGTTACATGTCACGCTGTAAAAGGCCCCTACAGAATTTTCGTGGACTATGTCTACCAGTTGCTGTACGGAAGCCTGATCTCGTTTGTTCCTTTCGTCTGTCAGTTTATCTGCGATATCATATTGTCTGTCACTCTGATCAAAGCAGTGTCTTCAGCATCCATTGCTACACGTGTGGAATCCAACACTGGCCCTGCACAACACACTGACAGCCGAAAGAACATGTCTTACAGAACGACCATCATGGTTCTGGCTGTGTCGGCTGCTTTTCTGATTCTGACCACACCTTTGGTGGTGTTGCTGAACTGGCTTCGTTACCTGTACGATGAGCATGCAAGTGACCCTAAGCAACAGGCATTTGCCATTCTGCTACTGACTGTAGGGTTTCAGCTATGGTACACCAACAGCGCCATCAACTTTTTCCTCTACTGTCTCACTGGAACCAAATTCAGAAGGTTGTTTATCAACTGGATCTCCTGTGGTGTGAAGAGTTCCTCTGCTCCATCATCTGTCCATGAGACAACTGCAGAGGCATCAAAGAAATGAGACAGGAAGCATCATGGGAGATTTTTCTCCAGGAGTTAACATCAGTGCTGACTCCACTCTCCCCAAAGTCCTTCGGATGAAACTATAAACCGAGACCCCGTGTGTGAACGCACGCAGAACATCTTGCGCACACGTTAAATCCTGCTCCACTTTTCGTAAGAGTATGGCCATCGTGTGCAGGTGGGAACAGATGACATTTACAAAACTGCATACACACGGGGACTGGATGTAAAAAAAGCACAAGGGTGCTTATCCCATTATCCTCGCCATAAAAGACTAAAATAAATAATAAATAAATAAAATGGGAATAGTACCTTGTGTGGGTGACTTGTCCAGTTTTCACAGGAAAGGAATCTTTTGTGTAATGGCATTTCACAACCAGGATGCTAGATTTGGTTTGATTTTTAAAAATTCTTTTATATCAAGGATAATGGAGTAAGCACTGTTTTTTACATCCAGTCCCGTGTGTATGCAGTTTTGTAAATTGTCATCTGTTCCCACCGGGCACGCAATGGCCTACTCTTACGAAAAGCGAAACAGGATTTAACGTGTGCGCAAGATGTTCTGCGTAGAAATTAGTCTCTATGCAGATATTGAAATGAAAGCAAAACGAAGAAAAAGAGCTCCAGCTCACAGAAGTCTGCCAACGGGTGACTTTATAGCTATTTGTATGACTTCAGCAAAATCATATTCCTTAATACGTAAAATTAATTGTCTTTGGCTCAAGTCTGTCTGTCTGTCTGTCCTGTCTGTCTGTCTCTCTCCCTCTCTCTCTCTCTCTCTCTCTCTCTCTCTCTCCTCTCTCTCTCTTCTCTCCTCTCTCTCTCTCTCTCTCTCTCTCTCTCTCTCTCTCTCTCTCTCTCTCTCAAGGTTTAAAAATGCAACGATTCAACCAGTTTTGTTGTATTTGTGACAAATATGGGCTTTGAATAGGCTAGAACAAATAGACAAATGTGGCATGATTACCCGTAAAAGAACCCCCAGTGTAGTGTACCAGTAAGGACACTTGATACATTGAAATAATTATCGCAGTTGGGTAGGCACCCATTTTATGTTTTAACTCACCATAAAATGTTCAGTGTTGGGTAAAGTTTTTAGGATGAACCCAGACTGCCACTTGACACTTACCCTTTTGTGTGCCGGTGGGAACGGATGACAAGATTTACAAAACTGCATACTCACAAGGACCGGATGTAAAAAAAAAAGCACATGGGTGCTTATTCCATCATCCTTGATATAAAAGGATAAATAAAAATAATAAATAAATAAATAAATGAATCAAAAATAATAAATATCACACATGGAAAAAAAAATGTTGGGGTTCCAAAGTCAGAGACATGTTGTGTGAGTCTGGTTTGAATATTGGGATTGCAACAAGGTGATGGTGATGCGAGGACTTTTCTGCAAGCATTTCCACAGCGGCTAACTTGTTTGGACACAGGAGAACTCAGTGGTCAGAGCACTCACTTTCCCCCAGCTACAGTTGCATGGGTGACTGCTTGCGCGCCTTGGCTTGAGTACAGTCCACCCAGCTGTAAATGGGTTAAAGTTAAGTTAAAGTCTCTCCCGAGCCTTAGGCTCATCAGGCCGGTGCTTATCCGGTTTCTGTGGCGTTAAGCGACTGAGAGTCATAGACTCCCCCTGGATAGGACGCCAGTCTATCGCAGGGTTAACCAACACAAGGTTGGTACACCTTACACTGGGTGGTGAGAAAATAGCTGTAAAGGCCTTTTCAAGGCACAAGCCATAGCCGAAAGCTGGATCGAACCGCAACCTTTAGATTCAAGTCAACGCCCTAAACACTAGATAAGCGCGGCTCTGTAAATGGGTACTGCCCTCTTTAGGCCATGGACGGTAAAGCAGCGAGGGAGAGGGGGCGCTCCTTTAAAAGCTGACCTAGAAAAGCCTCACTGTTCTACGACCACATGGTTATGAGACACCTTTACCTTTACCTTCACCCGTAACTGATGATACAAGAATTGCATAGGTCATTAAGAGACAGATAAATATACGACACTACATGTCATGTAAAAGTTGGATTTTTTAAAAGGCATATTAGAAATAATTTATTCAACCATGTTTCGGTGCTCTTACCATACGACTGTTTTGCTACTCATAGACAATGTATAGATCGAAGAGTGAAAAATTTCCAGAGACAAAAAATCCTACACTTCAATTTGTTATTGAGGGAAGTAGTGGAGGAAGTGCACGCACGTATCTCAACACTTACCCTGCAGAGTGTCAGTGTCCCACGCAATCACCTTTGTCTTAGCACATCACTCCTCTCTAGCCATCTCTCCATTGGCTGCCTGTGCCACAGAGAGTAAACTACAAGATCAATACCCTTTGCTATAAATGTCTTCACAAAACAGCACCCTCCTACCTCTGTGAATGTCTTTACCCGTACACTCCTTCTCCTTCCCTCCACTCTGCTGCAGATACCCTGCGCTTACAAATACCTAGATTCAATCAATCCGCCGTTGGCCGTCGCTCTTTCTCTATTTCTGGTCCAGTGATCTGGAATGACCTCTCTCTCTCCCTTCGTAAAAAGCATACTTATGATATTTTTTAATCCACCCTCAAGGCACATTTATTTCAAAGCTAAGATTTTCCTTTCCTGTTTCATCGTATTGCTGCCCCTGCCTTCAACAGCCGACATCTCCATCACCCTGCTGGATAGTGTAACCTGTGTGTGTGTGTGTGTGTGTGTGTGTGTGTGTGTGTGTGTGTGTGTGTGTGTGTGTGTGTGTGTGTGTTGTGCGTGCGTGTGTGTGTGCACGCGTGCATGTGCATGCATGCGTGCGTGCGTGCATTTGTGCGTGCATGCGTGCGTGCGTGCGTGCGTGCATGCGCTGTGTATGTAAGTGCCCATTTCGCGTTCCATTCTTAGATCCCAAAACCTTGCAGGGAGCTGATCAGCATCAAGCTGCCGTAAGGCCACCACTCGTGGAGGCCCTGCACTGTTGCTGGCTCACTCTAGTGGTGTTCCTCGGTGGCTTTTGTGATTGAGAGTGTGTGAGTTCTCCATAGCGAATCTCAGGCCATGGTATAACTCGTGACTTTTTTTTTTATATCATAATCGTTATCTGATTGCTTAGTTCTTATTTTAGGGGCGGTGTGTGTGGTGGTGGTGGTGGTGGGGGGGGGGGGGTGATGTGTGTGTGTGATGTGTGTGTGTGTGTGTGTGTGGTGGTGGGGGGGGGTGATTGGTGTGTGTGTGTGTGTGTGTGTGTGTGTGTGGTGTGTGTGTGTGTGTGTGTGTGTGTGTGCTTTTTTTGCTATTTTATCATTGCCTTCATGTCTTTATTTCTTGTCTTTTACATTTTTATCAGAATCATCATTTGGTTGTTTATTTCTTATTGCAGTTCTCTCTGTATGTGCTTGATTGCTATTTCATTATTGTCGTCATGTCTTTTTTTCTTGTCTTTTGTGTGTTACCGTTGGTCTTATCTCTCGTTTTTTGTCATTTGGTTTATTATTGTTGTTTTATGTTTAGTCAGAGGTTGGGGGTTTTTCATCTTATATTATCCTTGATAAAGCGGGGGCTTGATGTAAAAAAAAGCGTATGGGTGTTTATCCATTACCTCGAAATACAAGAATTTGATTTGATTTGATTTGACAACCGGAGTAACAGTACAAGTTGCAGAACTGTGCACACACACAGCGCACAATGGGAAGTGCAGTTTTTTGCCTGAACAAAGGACTGGGCTTACTTTTTTTTGTCTTCTATTCTTTTATTTCAAAGTTAATGGAATAATCACTCATGTGCTTTTTCTTACATCCTGTCCCCGTGTGTATGCATGCAGTATTGTAAATTTTATCATCCCTTCCCACCGGCGTAGAATGGCCTACTCTTTCGAAAAGTTGAACCGGTTTAAACGTGCGCGCAAGCTGTTCTGCATGCGTTTGCACACGGGACCTTGGTTTATAGTCTCATGCGAAGGACTTTTGAGAGGAGTGGAGTCGGCACTGATGTTAACTCCAGAGGAAAAATCCTCTTGAACGAGATTCGATCCCGTGTCAGCAGATCATGAATGCATGATTCTAACCACCAAGCTATCCCGTCTCACTTACTCACTGGAGAAGTGTGTGCCTGATCCAAGTGGATCAGTGGTCTAGAGGTTACGCGCCTGCCTAGAAAGCGAACAGTCCGGGTGGGAATTATGCAGTGGTTCAATCCCCGTTTGTTCCCCAAACTTTTTCCCCTATCTATTAGACCATAAATGGTGATCTGGGAGCTAGTCTTTCGGATGAGACGATAAACCAAGGTCCCGTGTGTTACACAGAATTATGTAACGCACATAAAAGAACCCACGGCAACAAAAGACTTTTCTCTGGCAAAAGTTTGTAGAAAAAAGCCACTCTGATAGCGGCGGGGGGGGGGGGGGGGGGGGGGACAAATACAGCTGCAGACAGGAAAAGGAAAAAAGAAAAAGGTGGCGCTGCTCTTGGGGCGACGAGCTCTCCCTGGAGAGAGCAGCCCGAATTTCACGCAGAGAAATCTGCCGTGACTAAAAGTGGTATGACAAAAACAAAAACTAAAAAAAGACTGGCCTTACTCACAAGGGAAGTGTGTTACCTAAACAATGGACTGATCTTACTCACGAAGTGTGTTGTTTGAACACAGGACGGGTCCATTTGTACAGACAGGGGGGTTTATGACAGTTTTGCTCCACTGCAAAACACATAGACCCTACACCTGACTGCTCATGGACGTCAGAGATGTGAGACAGTCTGTTCCGCCTTTGACTGTCAGAGATGAGTGCAGAGACAGGAACATAGATGGATGCAATTAGGATAGATGTATGAACAATATATGTGAATGTATGGATAGATGTATGAATAATATATATGAATATATGGATAGATGTATAAATAATATATATGAATATAGGGATAGATGTATGAATAATATATATGAATATATGGATAGATGTATGAATAATATATATGAAATATGGATAGATGTATGAATGATATATATGAATATATGGATAGATGTATGAATAATATATATATGAATATATGGATAGATGTATGAATAATATATATATATATGAATATATGGATGGATGGATGAATATATGGATAGATGTATGAATAATATATATGAATATATGGATGATGTATGAATAATATCTAATTATCTATATTAATACTATATCTATATATATAATATATATATATATATATATATATATATATATATATATATATATATATATATATATATATATATATATATATATATATATAATAATGGATAGATTATGAATAATATACATATGAATATATGGATAAATGTATGAATATATGGATAGGTTATGAATATGTGGATTGATAATGTATGAATAACATATATGGATTGATGTGTGGATATATGGGAGGTGTAGGAATGGATAGATGTGTAAATATAACGATATGTGTGTGAATATGTGGATAGATGCGCCAATATAGCGATAAATGTAGGAATGTGTGGATAGAGCATGAGTATATTATGAATGTATGGTAAGATGTATGACTTTATGGATAGATGTGTGAATGTATGGATAGATGTCTGAATGTGTGGCTAGATGTAGAAATATACATAGATACATGTATGAATATATGTATGAATGTACGGGTAGGTGTGTGAATATATAGATATATGTATGAGTATATGGATATATGCATGAATAAATGAATAGATGCGTGAATATATGGGTAGATGTGTTGATACATGGATAGATGCATGAATATATGGATAGATGTGATGATATATGGATAGATGTATGAATATATGGATAGATGTGTGAATATACGGATAGATGTGTGAATATATGGATAGATGTGTGAATAGATGGATAGATGTATCAATATATGGATAGATGTGTGAATATATATGAATATATGGATAGCTGTATGGATATATGGATAGATGTGTGAATAGATGGATAGATGTGTGAATATGTGGATAGATGTGTGAATATATGGATAGATGTATGAATAGATGGATAGATGTATCAATATATGGATAGATGTGTGGATATATGGATAGATTTGTGAATAGATGGCCATGGATAGATGTGTGAATATGTGGATAGATAAGTGAATATATGGATAGATGTGTGAATATATGGATAGATGTATCAATATATGGATAGATGTATCAATATATGGATAGATGTGTGAATATATATGAATATATGGATAGATGTGTGAATGTTTTGATAGCTGTGTGAATACATGGATAGATGCATGAATAGATGGATAGATGCATGAATATATGGATAGATGTGTGGATATATGGATAGATGTGTAGATATATTGATAGATGAATGAGAATATGGGTAGATGTGATGATATATGGATAGATGTGTGAATATATGGATAGATGCGTGGATATATGGATAGATGGGTGAATATGTGGATAGATGTATCAATACATGGATAGATGTGTGAATATATATGAATATATGGATAGATGTGTGAATGTTTGGATAGATGTGTGAATATATGTATAGATGTGTGAATATGTGGGGAAAGGTAAAAAGGTAAGGTAAAGATGTCGCATAATCAATGTGCTTGTAGAGGAGTGAGGCATCAGAGACTTCATGACGATAACGATGATGATGACGATGATGATGATGACGATGACGATGACGATGACGATGATGACGATGATATTGTGTGTCACAACATTCATTATGATTATGGTTGTGACAGTTACCATCGTCATTATCTTTCCAGAACTATATCATGTGAAAAGATTTTACACTTATTTCTATTCTTCTGGGGAGGGGGGGGGGTAAATGTGTGTTTTTTTTATTTGTTCCTTCTCTTCTGCACATTCCATTCTCTCCTTCCTTTCTCGTTTTTCTTAGTTTTCTTTCTTTCTTTTTTTCTTCCTATCTTCCTGTCTTTCTTCCTATCTTCTGTCTTTCTTTCTTTCTTTCTTACCTCCGTTTCTCTATTCCTTTCACGTTCTTATTTTTCTTTTTTTTCTATCTATCTATCTTTCTTTCTTTCTATCTTTTTCTATTTTTCTATCTTTCTTCCATTCGTTCATTCTTTCTATCTTTCCTTCTTTCCTCCGTTCTCTCATTGCTTTATCTTTCTTGCTTTCTTTCTATCTTTCTGTCTTTCTTTCTTTCTTCTATCTTCCTGTCTTTCTTTCTTTCTTTCTCTCATTCCTTTACCATTCTTTCTTTCTTTCTTTCTTTCTTTCTTTCTTTCTATCTTCTGTCTTTCTTTCTTTCTTTCTTTCTTTCTCTCATTCCTTTACCATTCTTTCTTTCTTTCTTTCTTTCTTTCTTCTATCTTCCTGTCTTTCTTTCTTTCTTTCTCTCATTCCTTTACCATTCTTTCTTTCTTTCTTTCTTTCTTTCTTTCTATCCCACGGCTTCATTGTCTCTCAATAACTCTATCACGTAGTTAGACTACATGACAGAGTACTGAGTACTGAAGTTTCCAAGGTTAAGAAAAGGTTTAGAGAATAGGTAAACAAAAGGTAAAGGTGTCCCATAACCTGTGTGGTCCTTGGGGAGCAAGGCGTCAGAGACCTCAGCTTCTCTAGGGGACCAGTACATTGAGGGCGGCGCCCATTTCCTCTCCCTCGTTGGTTTGCCTTCCCTGACCCTAAAGAGGGCAGGTACCCATTAACAGCTGGGGGAACTAGGGGGACTGTGCTGAAGCCAAGGCGCGCAAATGGTCACCCATCCAACTGGTAACCACGCTCGATGCTGCTTATTTTGACTCGGGGGAAAGCGAGCGCTCTGTCCACTAGCTATCCCGCCCCTAGATGTTTAGATGAGATAATCATATTGTGTGTGTGTGTGTGTGTGTGTGTGTGTGTGTGTGTGTGTGTGTGTGTGTGTGTGTTGTGTGTGTGTGTGTGTGTGTGTGTGTGTGTGTGTGTGTGTGTGTGTTGTGTGTACTTGCGTAATGTGTGTGTGTGATTTGATTTGATTTTTATTTGATATATTCTTTTATATCGAGGATAATGGGATAAGCACTCTTGTGCTTTTTTACATCCAGTCCCCGTGTGTACCAGTTTTGTAAATCTTGTCATCTGTTCCCACCGGCACACGATGGCCTCCTTTTATGAAAAGCGAAACAGGATTTAACGTGTATGCAAGATGTTCTGCGTACGTTCGCACACGGGGCCTCGGTTTAAAGTCTCATCCGAAGGACTTTTGGGGAGAGTGGAGTCAGCACTGATGTTAACTCCACGAGAAAAATCTCCTTGACCGGAATCGAACCCAGGTCGTCAAATTGCCAGCGCAATGTTCTGACCACTAGGCTATCCGCCCCAGTGTGTGTGTGTGTGTGTGTGTGTGTGTGTGTGTGTGTGTGTGTGTGTGTGTGTGTGTGTGTGTGTGTGTGTGTGTGCCTGTGTCTGTGTCTGTGTCTGTCTCTGTGTGTGTGTCTGTGTCTGTGTCTGTGTGTGTGTCTGTGTCTGTGTCTGTGTGTCTTGTGTCTGTGTGTGTGTGTGTGTGTGTGTGTGTGTTGTTGTCTGTCTGTCTGTCTGTCTGTCTGTGTTTGTCTCTGCGTGCGTGCTTGTGTGCGCGCATGTAAACGCTTTGTGTATGCTCACACAATTCACACGTGAACTTCACGTAAGCAATAAATTACACTGTCATTAACAAACTTTCAATCCTACAGCTAAAAAACAAGACAGACATTATCATTATAGTTGTTTTTTTTATCGTGTTGACACCGAGGTCCTCACGCCCACTTGTCTAATGCCTAACAAGGTATTAACAAACTACCAGCCTACATAATTATCATGCCAGCTATCTATTATCGTGTTTAATATAGGTCCTTACACACCTATCTACTGGTTAGCATAGTATCAGTGACTTAATGTCAATGTAAAAGCTAACGTTACCTTGGCAAGTACATAATTATGTGAAGAAATTGGATAATGATGATCATTATCAACAAGGCTGTTCTGTAGCTGAAAATTAAAGGTTTTCGGTGAGTGCAATAACAAAGCAACAACAACAACAACAACAAGAATTGGTATCTTAAATATGAGCAAAATTTAAAACTCAACAAATGGTGACCATGAAATAACATAATATGAAAGGTAAAAGTGTCCCATAACCTATGTGGTCGTAGAGGAGCGAAGATCAGAGACCTCAGCTTCTCTAGGGGCCAGTATATTGAGGGCGGCGCCCATCTCCTCTCCCTCGCTTTTTTTTTACCCTCCCTGACCCTAAAGAGGGTAAGGTACCCATTTACGTGGGAACTGCGTATTATTTTTATTTATTTTATTCGAAGATATGGATAACATCGTGTGGGTATGATATAATAATATAAGAACAAAAGTATATATAGTAGCACCATCGTCTCAGAGACTTCAGTGCCTATCTTAGAGCGCAAAGCTGGTAAGTAAGTATGAGGAAACTGTACCATGCAGCAGACCCCTCTCACCCACTGATGCCCTTGTAAAGGCATGACGATACAATTTACAGTACCGTCGCAGAGCCACAGAACGTTCCATATCACCCGACCGCCCTGGACTCAACTCCGATTTCTCAGATGGTCTAAACACACCTGTGTGCTGCTGTTTTTTAATAAATTGCACACCACGTACACGATGGCTGCTCTTCCGAAAGCGGAAGTTTTAAATGTCACAGATTCCGTGTGTTGCATACGGGGCCCGTTTTGTCTCTCGAATGACTTGCATTCAGTTTGATTTTTTCTTGATGAAGAAAGGGCGAGGCTGTACGACCAGAAACTCACGGTTTACATTGCAGGCGAACGTCTTACATCTACGCAAGTGCCACATTAAACAGGACTTAGCTTCTGTATTTGTTGTGTTTGGTCAGGTTACAATCTTGACCTTTTTCTCACTTTTTTTTTTTTTATCTCGTTTGTTTGGAAGTGGCGGAGAGGTCAAACTGACTTATACACATAATTATCTCCGTGTCATGTGGTTTTAACATGGGGTAGTACTAGTGCTGGGTACACCTAATTGTTGGGGTGTTTTTTTTCAACCCATGTGTGACCCAAACTAGAGGTTCTGTATTGGAACTATGCCCACAGATCAGTGTCGCGTTAAAACTCGGTGCTATGTGAACTTGCAGGCCCCCCCTATCAGTTTTTGTACTCCTTGTGAAAATGATATCTTTTCAAAGGTCAATGCTCCTCATAACGTTGTATCCATACATTGGTGTGTACACGTGTGTGTGTATTGTGTGTGTGTGTGTGTGTGTGTGTGTGTGTGTGTGTGTGTGTGTGTTGTGTGTGTGTGTGTGTTGTGTGTGTTTGTTGTTCTGTATGTGTGTGTATTATGTGCGCGTGTGTATTATGTATGTGTTGTTTGTGGGGGGGGGGGCGGGGGGGGCGGGGCGGGGGGGGGGTGGGGGGAGGTGGTAGACAGAGGAAAAAGGGGAGTAAGTATATAAGAGACAACGCCAAATTCTAAGAGCAGTCTGCGTCAGTGGCTGACCAGTTGATTGATTGATCGATTGATGATCGATAGATGATTGGCTGATTGACTGATTGTCGACTGATTCCTTTTTTTCTGAGTGAGTGGTTTTCTTTATGAACATTGCTTTGAGTAGATTTCCTTTAACTACATAATTTTGGGCTGATTTCTTTATTTACATAGTCCTCTGTGGATTTTTTTATATTCACATTACTTTGAGTTGTAGTGTAGTGTAGTGTAGTGTAGTGTAGTGTAGTGTAGTGTAGTGTAGTGTAGTGTAGTGTAGTGTAGTGTAGTGTTAGTGTAGTGTAGTAGTGTAGTGTAGTGTAGTTAGTGCAGTGTAGTGTAGTGTATGTAGTAAGTGAAGTGTAGTGTAGTGTAGTGTGTAGTGTAGTGTTAGTGTAGTGTAGTGTAGTGTAGTGTAGTGTAGTGTAGTGTAGTGTAGTGTAGTGTAGTGTAGTGTAGTGTATTGTGTAGTGTGTAGTGTGTCGTGTCGTGTCGTGTCGTGTGTGTGTAATGTAGTGTAGTGTAGTGTAGTGTAAGTGTAGTGTCGTGTAGTGTTGTAGTAGTGTAGTGTAGTGTAGTGTAGTGTAGTGTACACCACTCTAAGTCACGGCAGATTTATCTGCGTAAAATTCGGGTTGCCCTTCAACAGGGAGGCGAGCGCGTCGCCACAAGAGCAGCGCCACCCATATTTTTTTTTCCTTTTCCTGTCTTCAACTGTATTTGTTTCCATATCAGAGTTACTTTTTTCTGCAGAATTTTGCCAGGGATAATTCTCTTGTTTTCTTTTAAGTGCACTTATATGTGTGTAACACACGGAACCACGGTTTATCGTCTCTTTATTTATTTTATATTGAGGATAAGGAATAAGCATTAGTGTGCTTTTTTTACATTACCCCGTGTGTATGCAGTTTTGTTAATTTTGTTATCTGTTCCCACCGGCAAACAATGGCCTACTCTTTCGAAAAACGGAACAGGATTTAACGTGTGCGCATGATGTTCTGCGTGCGTTCACACACGGGCCTCGGTTTAAAGTCTCATCCGAAGGACTTTGGGGAGAGTGGAGTCAGCACTGATGTTAACTCCAGGAGAAAAATCTCCTCGATCGGACTCGAGCCCGGGTCGTCAAATTGCCAGCGCAATGTTCTGACCACTAGGCTATCCGTCCCCCTCTTTCGAAAGACTAGCACCCAAACCACTATTCACGGTCTAGTGGATGGGGAAAGGTTTCAAGCACAAAACGGGGGTCAAACCACAAGACACTTGAAACCTGGACTTTTTGCTTTCTAGGCAGGTGCGTTACTTCTGGACCCCCAATGCTCACTAATTTTTGTACCTACAGTATTCAGTGTTGATTTCTTTCTATCCATATTATTTTCTGTTGATTATTTATTTTCATTATTTAGCGTTGATTTATTTATATGCCCTTTATTGTCTTGATTATTGTGTTTATCCACATTATTTTTGTGTGTGTTTTTTTTTACACATTGTTTAGTGATGATTTTCTTATTCATTTTTTTTATTCTTATTTTTTTTACATTATTATTTGTTGATTTTTTTAATTCAAATTAATGCCCGTTATATTTTTTATTCACATTATCTTCTGTTGATTGTTTATCCACACTTTTCCGTGTTGATTATTTATTTTACATTATTTACAGTTGATTTATGTACCCACTTTATTTTGTGATGATTTTTTTTATTTACATTAATTTCTTTTTATCTTTTATTCACATTATCTTCTGTGTGTTTTTATTTCCACATTATTTTCTGCTGATTTTTTGTTCAATGTCCACATTATTTTCTGCTGATTTTTTTTTCAACATCTACATTATTTTCTGTGTTGCTGTCAAGTTTCTAGGGGGTTGTTATCGACAACACACTCTCCATGCAAAAGTTAGTCACCCAGACCTGTCAGTCATGCTACTGTCAACTACGGCGTATTAGTGCAATTCGAAAGTATCTGTCCACTTATGTAACATCCAAACATGTCAGATCTCTTATTCTTTCACGTCTGGACTATTGCAATTCCCTGTTGGCTGGTCTGCTGGCATCATCTATCCACTCCCTTCAACGTATACAAAACTCTGCAGCTCGACTGGTCCTCAGAAAGAAAAAATCTGAGTACATTACCCCTCTCTTGCAATCTCTCCATTGGCTGCCGGTTCCACAGAGAGTAAGCTACAAGATCAACACCCTCTGTTACAAATGTCTCCACAAAATAGCACTCTCACACCTCTGTGAATGTCTTCACTTGTACACACCTTCTCGCTCCCTCCGCTCGGCTGCAGATACTTTGTCCTTAAGAATACCTAGATTCAACCTATCTACCGTTGGCCGCTGCTCTTTCTCTGTTTCTAGTCCATCGATCTGGAATGACCTTCCTCATCTCCCTTCGGCAAAAGCCTACATATAACACTTTTAAATCCAACCTCAAGACACACTTGTTTCAAACCTAAGATTTACGCCTTCTGTTTCCATCTCGTATCTGTACCTGCCTTCAACATCTGAAACCCTCTTCACCCTGCCAAAGTGTATCACCTTTATAAGTGTGTGTGGTGTGTGTGTGTGTGTGTGTGTGTGTGTGTGTGTGTGTGTGTGTGTGTGTGTGCGCGCGCATGCGCACGTGTGCGTGTTGTGTGTGTGCGCGCGTGTGTGTGTGCGTGCGTTTGTACAATCGAATTTGCTAAATTTATTGTCATTGATTGCTTGTGCGTTGTATAGGTCGAATGCAAGCGCTTTGATTTGTTTTTGCAAGATATAGCGCTATATAAATTCCATGTATTATTATTATTATTTTTTTTTAATTATTGTTATCCATATCATTTAGTCTTTATTTTCCTATCCACGTTTTATCGTGTTTATTTTATCCACATAATTGCGTATGTACTTCAGCCAAGGATGGTTAAGATTCTTAGGATGTGACTCTAAACCGTGGTCCCGTGTGCGTACGTACGGAGAACATCTTGCGCACACGTTAAAACCTGTTCCACTTTCCGTAAGAGTGGGCCATTGTGTGCTGGTGGGAATTGATGGCAAAATTCATACAACTCAATACACACGGGCATTGGTTGTAAAAAAAATAATAAAAAGCATTTGAGTGCTTATTCCATTACCCATTACCCTGGCAATTTGACGACCCGGGTTCGAGTCCGGTCGAGGAAATTTTCTTCCTGAGTTAACATCAGTGCTGACTCCACTCTCCCCAAAAGTCCTTCGGATGAGACTTTAAACCGAGGCCCCGTGTGCGTACGCACGCAGAACATCTTGCGCACACGTTAAATCCTGTTCCGCTTTTCGTAAGAGTAGGCCATCGTGTGCCGGTGGGAACAGATGACAATATTTACAAAACTGCATACACACGGGGACCGGATGAAAAAAAGCACATGATTGCTTATTCTGTTATCCTCGATATAAAAGAATAAATAAATAAATAAATAAATAAATAAATAAATAAATAAATAAATAAACCCTCGAAATAAAAAAAACAACATAAATGAATAAATAAATAAATAAATAAATAAATAGATACATATATACATAAATACATAAATGATTCCATAAGGATGTAGTCAGGTTCTACGCGTGCGTGAGCATGCATGCGTGGAGGTGGGGGGCAGAAGAGAGTCAGCGCGTAACTTTGATTGATTGATTGATTGACTGATTCATTGATTATTTCATTGATTGGTTCATGAATTGGTTGGTTGATTGATTAATTGGTTGATTGATAGATTGATTGATTAGTTAGGTGGATGTTCAGTTGGGTGGGTGGAGGGGGTTGGGGGAGGGGCTTGATTGTCTATTTCTTTCTTTTGTTTTATTCATCCATTTATTTCCTTGCCATTTTCTTTCTCTATTTCGTTTGACGATCTATTGCATGTTAGGGTACAGTTTTGTATGATTGCTCTAAGGTTTTTCCGAGGGGGGGGGGGGGGGGGGCTGGGGCTTCTTTTTATGCTAGTGTTTGGGTTTTTTCTCTCCCTTTTTGGGGGGATAGGGGGGTGTAGGGAAGGGGTCTTTAACTGTTTATAAAAACTCGGGTTGTTTCGGGGAAGATTTTTATTTTGATTTGGTTTCTTGTTTAGGCTTATGTGGTGTGTGTGTGTGTGTGTGTGTGTGTGTGTGTGTGTGTGTGTGTGTGTGTGTGTGTGTGTGTGTGTGTGTGTGTGTGTGTGTGTGTGTGTGTGTGTGTATGTGTGTGTGTGCGTATGTGTGTGTGTGCTTGCGTGCTTGTGTGAGCACGTGCGCCTCTGTGTGTATGTGTGTGTCCGTGCGTGCGTGCATGCGCGCCTCTTTGGGTGCATGCGTGCGCACGCACGCGCCCCTCTGTGTATGTATAGTTTTTTTTTCTTCCAGATCTTTCTTCATTCATTCCGAATTTGTTTTTCTTTTTTTCTTCTTTTTTTTTTTGTAATTTTTTTTTTTAATCAGACTTCTTCAACCCTCGTGGTTGCACCACCCCCGTTCAAGGACACCACCACCACCACCACCACCACCACAACAACAACAACAATGCCACGTGCCCTCTCCCCCCTCTCCCCCCTCTCCTTCCTCTCCCTCCTCTCCCTCCTCCTCCTCCTTCTCCCTGCAGTCTCCCCCTCTCTCCCGCCAAGGAATGGAGAACAAACTGGAGAGAGAAAGAAACGAGGAACATCGATGATGATGATGACAAGCAGGATAACGACTGGTGGCGTCCCAAAAAAGTGTGCAGTCTCAGCAATGGAGGCTCGGTGACTGAGGGCACAGACCTGGTGATCAAGACCCACGAGAGCAACTGCACCATGAAGCGATGCCTGAAGAGTGGAGATATCTTGTCCATTGATGTCCAGTGCCACGCTTTGCCTTGCGTCGACCCGCATCCGAAGCGGGGGCTTGTTGCAAGTATTGTAAAGGTTGGTGGTAATTTTGGGGTTCGGTTAGTTCGTTTTCTTTCTTTCTTTCTTTCTTTCTTTATTTATTCTTTTATATCGAGGATAACAGAATAAGCACTCTTGTGCTTTTTTACATCCAGTCCCCTTGTGTATGCGTTTTTGTAAATGTCATCTGTTCCCACCGGCACACGATGGCCTACTCTTACGAAAAGTGGAACAGGATTTAACGTGTGCGCAAGATGTTCTGCGTGCGTTCGCACACGGGGCCTCGGTTTAAAGTCTCATCCGAAGGTTGTACGTGGTTGGTTTGGTTTGGTTTGGTTTGGTTTGGTTTGGTTTGGTTTGGTTTGGTTTGGTTTGGTTTGGTTTGGTTTGGTTTGGTTTGGTTGGTTGGTTGTTGGTTGGTTGGTTGGTTGGGTGGTTGGTTGGTTGGTTAGTTTAGTTTGTTAGTTAATTGGTTCGTTGGTTGGCTAGCTAGCCAGCTGGTTAGTTGGTTGGCTAGTTAGTTAGTAAGTTATTCAGTTAGTTAATTACTTACTTGCTAACTTACATAGTCAGTCAGTCAGTCAGTCAGTCAGTCAGTCAGTCAGTCAGTCAGTCAGTTACTTACTTACTTACTTACTTACTTACTTACTTACTTACTTACTTACTTACTTACTTACTTACTTAGTTTCTTCGTTCGTTCGTTCGTTCGTTTGTTCGTTCATCCGTCCGTTAGTTATGTTTTATACGACTTTAAGTCACAGCAGATTTCTCTGCGATTTTGGGCTGCTCTCCTTACCCGGGGAGAGCGCGACGCCATAAGTGCAGCGCCGCCATTTTTTCTTTTTCCTGTCTGCAATTGTATTTGTTTCCCTATCAGAGTGGCTTTTTTATTTTTACAGAATTTTGCCAAAGACATCCCTCTTGTTGTCGTGGGTTATTTTACGTCCGTTAAATAATAATGTGTAACACACGGGACGTTGGTTTATCGTCTCATCCGAAAGACTAGCACCCAGACCACCACTCGTGATCTAATGGATGGAGGGAAAGTTTTGGGCCCAATTGGGATTCAAACTGCCGCACACTCCGACCCGGACGTTTCGCTTTCCAGGCAGGCACATTACCTCTAGACCACCGATCCACTTTTATTCTTTTACATCGAGAAAAAGGGAATAAGCACTCATGTGCTTTTTTTACATCCAGTCCCCGTGTGTGTACAGATTTGTCATTTTTTATCATCTGTTCACACCGGCACACAATGTCCTTCTCTTACGAAAAGAGAAACATGTTTTAACATATGCACACGATGGTCTGCGCGCGTTCGCACACGGGGTCTCGGTTTATAGTCCCATCCGAAGGACTTTTGGGAGGGAGTGGAGTCAGCACTGATGTTAACTCCAGGGGGAAAATCCCCTTGAACTTTGTCCGTTAGTTAGTTAGTTAGTTGCTTGGTTTAGTTTGTTTTGATAGTCCCCAATTAGGGCAAGGGCCGGATGATAAATAAAATGTATGTGAATGCTTTTGTTAGTTAGTTAGTTAGTTAGTTAGTTAGTTAGTTAGTTAGTTAGTTAGTTAGTTAGTTAGTTAGTTAGTGAGTGATGAGTGAGTGAGTGAGTGAGTGAGTGAGTGAGTGAGTGAGTGAGTGAGTTACTTACTTACTTACTTACTTACTTACTTACTTACTTACTTACTTACTTACTTACTTACTTACTTATTTACTCTCTGTAAAAGGCAGAACAGAGAGAGGAATGGAGGGAACTGGTTGTCAAGTCTTCATGGGTGCCCTCACGGTCGCCAGACTAAGGGATGGTTAGGATAGGGATAGGAATACTTTTTCTGTCACCCTTGAAAAACAAATTATATTCTCTCTCTCTCTCTCTCTCTCTCTCTCTCTCTCTCTCTCTCTCTCTCCTCTCCCTCTCTCTCTCTCTCTCTCTCTCTCTCTCTCTCTCTCTCTCTTGGTTTATTATTGTTGTTAGTTGGAGGTGTTTCTTAAATTGATGTAATCCCTGATTAGGGTGGGGACTGGATGTAAAAAAAAAAAAAGCACACGAATGCTTATTCATTATCCTCGAAATAAAAGAATTTGATTTGATTTGATTTGACCTCTCTCTCCCCAATACCACACAGAGGTGAATTGTCGCCTCCCTAACGGGAAACTCATCAAGGGAGAGGACTCGGTTCGCTACGGTAACAAGCTGTGTCGCTGTCCCACCACCCACGGCCGGGGACAGAAGACTCGACCCGCCTGGGGAGAAGTCAACCTCACTGTGGCTGAGTGCTACACCATCACCACCCCCGCCCCCACCACCACCACCCCCGTCCCCCACTGTCGTCTGCCTGAGAGAGGGGAGGAGAGGACGAGGAAGGAGGAGGAGAAAGATGAAGAAGAGGACACATCTAACGGACTGTTGGAACCTGGAAAGGTAACTTCTTTTTTTTTTTTTTTTTTTTTTTGGGGGGGGGGTCTCATCTTCTGTTGGTGACGGGATAGCTCAGTGGTCAGAGCACTCGCTTTCCCCAAGTTAAGGTTAAGCAGTGTCGAGCGTGGTTACCAGTTGTGATGGGTGACCGTTTGCTCGCCTTGGCTTCAGTACAGTCCCCCCCCCCCCCCCAGTTAACCCAGCTGTCAATGGGTACCTGCCCTCTTTAGGGTCAGGGAAGGTAAAGCAGCGAGGGAGAGGAGATGGGCGCCACCCTCAATATGCTGGCCCCTAGAGAAGCTGAGGTCTCTTACGCCTCGCTCCCCTACGACCACATAGGTTATGGGCATGGGACAACTTTACCTTTTTTTACCATTATCTGTGACGTCCTCGTCCTGCTGTTCCAACGCCGCTCATTTGAATCTCCCCACCACAGCCACACCCAGATTCCTTGTCTCATCCTCAGGGTCGGACATCCATATGGGAGCCCATCAATATCAGGCCGACGTGAGGCCACCAGCCAGAGGGGCCCTGCATTGCTGCTGGGTCACTTTGGTGCCTGTTCTGAGCTAACATACACAGGACACAACCTACTAAACCCCCTACTAACGACAGTATTGGCTCAGTCGCGGAGCCAGACTGAGTGAGTCATCCATCCGAGGTGGCGACCACCACATCGTCCCCTGGAAAAAGTTAAAATGTTCAGGATGTTGGAATGTGGCTGCCTTAATCATTGGAAGGCTGAAACAGCTGCAGCAAAAACAGAATTTAACCATTGGTGTAGTAGACCTTAGAACTCTAGCCGTGGAACCAAAAATAATCTTGGGGTGGAGGTGGGGTTGTTGTTGTTGTTGTTCTTGTTGTGTGTTCCCTAGCTTAACACTTTGGGGGCTGATCACTCACCCAGAATGTGCAGCACTCTGACTCACTCATCCATCCCACCTGGGAATCACTGTGAGACTGAAACTGCACACTGAATGAGAAGTTTGCCTGTGTGACTGTTTACAAGTACCTCGCCATACAGGCAGCCATACTCCGACTTCAGAGGATTTGTTCTCCTTTAAAGGAGAGTGTAGGTTGTAATGTTAAGAGCTTTTCATGGCTGAAGACAATCTCAACACAACATTGAGCTTTTCATGGCTGAAGACAATCTCAACACAACATTGAGCTTTTCATGGCTGAAGACAATCTCAACACAACATTACACAACATAACAAAATCAAGAGGGGGGGGGGGGGGGGGGGGGGGGGGGGGGGGGGGGGGGGGGGGGGGGGGGGGGGGGAGGGATGATAGGTGATGAGGGGAGGGGGGGGAGAGGGAGAGAAGGGGGAGAAGTGAGGGCTGCTTCACCTTCCTGTCCCTAAAGAGGGCAGGTACCCATTGACAGCTGAGTGGGTGAACTGGGGGGAGGGGGGAGGAATTGCACTGAAGCCAACATGCGCAAACGGTCACCCATCCAACTGGTAACTACACTCGATGCTGTTTAACTTTTGATTTGGGGAAAGCGAGTGCTCTGACCTCTGAGCTATCTCGCCCCTCATCTGTTTTATATTTTCCTTTTTTAAAAATTTCATACCACTTTATGTCACAGCAGATTTCTCTGCGTGAAATTCGGGCTACTCTCCTCAGGAAAAGCACGTCGCCACAAGAGCAGCGCCACCCACTCCTTCATCAGCCTAAAAAAAACACCCCAAAATACAGGCTAAAGAAGAGGAACATTCCAATCCTATCGCTAGACTGAACTTCACGCGCTACTCTGCAGAAAGCCTTTCAAATGTCACTGACCTCTTTGTCTTTAAAAAAAAAAACAAAAAAAAAAACACTGGGTTTTCTCTCTTTTTAGGAAAGGATCGTGCCGAAAGGGGACGAATGCCGGAAGTACGTGTGTGACGTCAGAGGTCAGCTGACCACCTACTTCAGCCGATGCCCGAAGCTGAACTGCCGCGAGGGCAACGCTACCAGACGACAGGGGGCGTGCTGCAAGACTTGTCCAGGAGGTAAGGGTCTCCCTATTTGTTGTCCTTCGGATGAGACTTAAAGCCGAGGCCCTCTGTGCGAACGCACGCAGAACACCTTGCGCACACGTTAAATCCTGTTCCCTTTTCGTAAGAGTAGGCCATCGTGTGCCGGTGGGAACAGATGACATTTACAAAAACTGCATACACACGGGGACTGGATAAAAAAAGCACAAGAGTGCTTATTCCATTATCCTCGATATAAAAAGAATAAATCAAATCAAATCTGTTTTATTTTCGTGAACACGGTGAATCGGTATGTGGTCTAGAGATAACACGCCTGACTAGAAAGCGAAAAGCCTGGGTTGGAGTGTGCGGTGGTTTGAATCCCGTTATGGGCCCATAACTTTTCCCCCATCCATGAGGGTGGTCTGGGCGCTAGTATTTCGGATGAGACGATAAACCCAGGTTCTGTGTGTTACACATCATTATTTAACGCACGTAAAAGAACCCACGGCAACAAGAGGGTTGTCCCTGGCAAAATTCTGTAGAAAAAAGCCACCATAAGAGGGAAACAAATACTGTTGCAGACAGGAAAAAGAAAAAAAATGGGTAGGCGCTGCAATTGTGGCGACGCGCTTCCCGGGGAGAGCAGCACGAATATCACGCAGAGAAATCTGTTGTGACGTAAAGTGGTATAAATATACCTAAAACACTTTCATTTCATTTTATTCTTTGATTTTGAGGATAATGGGATAAGCACTCATGTGCTTTTTTTTTTTACATATTTATTTATTTATTTATTCTTTTATATCGAGGATAATGGGATAAGCACTCATGTGCTTTTTTTTTTTTACATCCAGCACCTGTGTGTATGCAGTTTTGTAACTTTTGTCATCCGTTCCCACCCACCTACAATGGCCTACTCTTTCTGAAAAGCGGAACAGGTTTTAACGTGTGTGCAAAAAGCACACGGCAACTCGATATAGTCTCATCCAAAGGACTTTTAGGGGGAGTGGAGTCAGCACTGATGTTAACTCCAGAGGAAAAATCCTCAGGGACGAGATTTGAACCCGGGTCAGCAGATCATGAGTGCATCACCACGCTATTCCGCCCCCTCAAGGTGATGTAGCTAGTCCGTGCACGTGTAACAGGTTAAAAGTGTCCCATAACCCATGTGGTCGTAGGGGAGCGAGGTGTCAGAGACCTCACAGCCTCTCTAGGTGCCAGCATGTTGAGAGCGGTGCCCATCTCCTCTCCCTCGCTGCTTCACCTTCCTTCCCTGACCCTAAAGAGAGTAATGTACCTATTGACAGCTGGGTGAACTGGGGGACTATATTGAAGACAACATTTACTCTCTGTCTGTCTGTCTTCTATCTGTCTGTCTTGTCCTGTCTCTGTTCTCTGCTCTGTCTCTCTCTCTCTTCTCTCTCTCTCTCTCTCTCTCTCTCTCTCTCTCTCTCTCTCTCTCTCTTCCTCTCTCTCTCTCTCTCTCTCTCTCTCTCTCTCTCTCTCTCTCTCTCTCTCTCTCTCTCTCTCTCTCTCTCTCTCTCTCTCCTTCCCCCTTCAGCATATTGTGTGTGTGTGCATGAGTTTGTGTGTGTGCACGCGCGTGCGCTCACATGCGTGTGTGTATGTGTGTGTGTGTTTATTTATTTACTTATCTATTTATCTATTCATTCTTTTGTATCGAGGATGATAAAATAAGCACTCATGTGCTCTTTTACAACCAATCCCCGCGTGTATGCAGTTTGGTAAATATTGTCATCTGTTCCCACCGGCACACAATGGCCTACTCTTTCGAAAAGCGGAACAGGATTTAACGTGTGCGCAAGATGTTCATGTGTCCGTGTGTGTGTGTGTGTGTGTGTGTGTGTGTGTGTGTGTGTGTGTGTGTGTGTGTGTGTGTGTGTGTGTGTGTGTGTGTGTGTGTGAAGATGTATGTTTGTGTGTGATGTGTGTGGTGTCGCGCGCGCGCACAGCGCCAGAAAGAAAGAAAGAAAAGAGAAGAAAGAAAGAAAGAAGGAAAAACGCTTCAACAACCGAACGAAAGCACAGAAGTGCATAATTATCATCCTTCAAACTACTTTCGATGTTTTCTTTTTCCCTAGAAAACAAAGGAGAGAGAAAAAGAAAAAAGAAAAAGAAAAGAAAGAATGGATTTTTCTACAATACCACCACCACCCCCAACCTTCCCCATCCCTTCCCCCACACCCCACTCTCTTCATTCCCTCCCATCTCCCCTCTCCCTCCCCACCTCACCCACTACAGTTCCCAACTCTCTAAACCGCCGTTCTGTGGCTACACTCCTGTTTTCAATTTTGCCCCTTTTCCTTCTGTTTCTCTATAGGATTCTTGCATTCATACCACACGTACTAAGCTAGGCAGCCACAGAAATTTTTTTTAAAACCCTACTTTTTTGAAAGTCTAGCCACTGACTCAAAACGCATGTCATTTTGCACATATTGGGTAGGTTTGATGGATTTTTTTTCAAAGGAAAAATATTGTAGCCTACTCCGTCAGTCCTTTGTTGTCTGTTAGCTTCCTAACCGCAATAATTATGCATGGGTAGGGGTCAACACTGTAGGAATACAAGCAAACCTCATTTTGATGATCATTTCCAACTTTCTCGTGACTTACCTGGTATTGCTGTATGTACTCAACAATCCCCCACCCCCCCCCAAAAAAAAACAGTTACACCTGCATTTTTTCATACTCTAATAATAAAAAAAAATGTGTAAAAAAATCACAGCAGCAACAAAAAATTCCGAATAGCATTCTACTTAAAAAGATACTACATGACCCGAGCAAGCTAACAGTCAAGTCAAGTCAAGTCAAAAAAAACACTTGTAAAAAATCATCTCTGAAGTGGCAATGACAAATACAGGAAGTGTAACCCGTTTCCTTGCTTCGTCAGATCCGGAAGTCACCTCTGACCTTGCCAACTACACCCAGTCTCTTCCCGTCACCCACCCGAAGAAAATCTTCGCCATCCACATCATCAACTTTCTCCGTCTTCTCTTCGGCAACAACATCTTCAGTCAAAAAAACCCACCACAAACAACACCACCACCAACACCAACACCACCACCGTCACCACAGCCATCATCATCCTCGCAACACCCTCGCAGGAAGTGACGTCAAGAGTGGAAAGGGCACCACCGGAAGTGATGCTGTGGCTAAAAAGGAAAATGGCGGCGACAGCGACAAGAAGACGGAAGCTGGTAAGGGAGCGAACTCCAAGAAAGGGAAGAAACAGGGATTCTTCATGATTTTTCGCTTCGGAGGAGGAGCAGGAGGAAAACGTTGGGGAGGAGGACGTCACCACATGAAAGGTCATCACCCCTGGGGTCACCACAATAGAGGTCATGGAGGTCGCTGGGGTCGACACCACTGGGGCTAAACTGGGTCATGACCTTTTTCTCTTTTTTTTTTCAAAAACTCACCAAGTGAAGTTTCGGCTTGAAGCAGAAACTAACACGAAGGGGGTTTAGAAAAAAAAAAATGAAGAAGAAACAACAACAAAGTAAAAGAAGATTTATAGGAAATGTATCCAAGTGAGGTTTCGGCTTGAAGCAAAAACGAACACAAAGGAAGGGTCTAAAGAAAAAAAAAAAAAGATCAGAAGAAAAGGAAGAAGGACAAAAAAGTAAAAGAAAGATTCATATAGAATGTATCCAAGAAATTTCAGAACTTTTCGTTGACTTTTTTTTTTAAAGAAATCGTAGCATTGCACACTGCTACAACTAAGCAAACCTTCCAATCATTATTATCTATCAAAGATCAACAAAACGTAGACATAATTCCACACTCCCAACCCCCACCCCCACCCCACCCCCACCCTCCTTTCCTGAAGCTTCCCATTTCCCCCCTTCCCCTTCCCTCTCTCTCCTATTCTGAAATACTTGCACACATCTACACCCTCCCCACTTCCCACCCCACCCATCCCACCCACCTTCCACCCAACCCCCATACCACACCTCTAACCCCTATTCACCTACCTTTTTTTTCAATCTCCTTTTACGCTTTCACTTGTTAAAGAATCTCACAGCCTCCTGATTTGAAAAAAAAAACTGGCATTCTAAAGATATGGTGGTGGTGATGGTGGTGGGAGGGGGGGGGTTGTAGGTTAAGGAGGAAGGGAGGGGAAAGATGAATGTTTTCATTGTGATTTTACTGCAGAAGACACTGTAGAGAAAAATAACCAAACAGATATAAAGAGTTTTAAGTCAACTCAAAATCTGCACTTTTTCAAGCAAGAAAAGAAATATTTTTTTCAAATAAAGAAATAATTGTGTTTTGATTATATATATATATATATATATTGTTATATATATATTGTTATATGTTTGTATATATATTGTTTGGTTTAGTATAAAAATAGCAGTAAAATGTATCAGGGAAATAACTTAAGAAGTTTCTCATCACACACACACAGTGACACACACACGAACACACACACACACACAACACACACACACACACACACACACACACACACACACACACACAACACACACACACACACAAATGAACACACACACACACAACACACAGTGACCACAACACACACAGAGAACACACACACACACACACACAGACCACACACACAACACACACACACACACACAGAAAAACACACACACACACAAGCAAACACACACACACACACACACACACACACACACCACACACACCACACACACCACACACACACACACACACACACAGATGAACACACACACATAGAATGAACACAACACACACACACACACACACACACACACACACACACACACACACACACACACACACAACACTACACACACACACACACACACACACACACACACCACACACACACACACACACACACACACACAGAATGATTTATCTAAAATCACTTGATGTGAATAGACGTTAAACTGAAGATATCACGCACAGAATGAACACAAAACACACATACCACACACAGCACGCACGCACGCACATACAAACACACACAACACACACGCACACGCACGCACGCACACCACATACACACACCAGAAATGAAAACACACAAACACACATACACACACCACACACACAACACACACACCACCCCACACCACACACACACACACACAACCACACACACACACACACACACACACACACCCCACTGTTGTTGTTGTGTTTTTTGTGTTGTTGTTGTTTTTTCGCTTCGTTTGTTAGGGGGTTTTATGTTCCTTCCAATGTATTCCAATAGTTCAAATATTGTGTGAAGTGTAGTGAAAAAGAAAATAAAGGGTTTCTGTTTCTATCCCCTACTTATTTGTGTGTGTGAGTGTGTGTGTGTGTGTGTGGTGTGTGTGTGTGTGTGTGTGTGTGTGGTGTGTGTGGTGTGTGTGTGGGTGTGTTGTCCCGTGTGTGTGCGTGTGTCTGTGTGTGTGGCTGTGTTGTGTCTGTGTGTGTTCTGTGTGAGAGAAAGAGAGAGAGAGAGGAGGAGAGGAGAAAAGAGAGAGGGGATGAGAGAGAGAGAGAGGAGAGAGAGGAGAGAGAGAAAAGGAGAGAGGGGAGAGACAAACGAGGCCTGACTTGCATAGTCCTTAAATGCTGCAGCCCAGGGGGCTAGTTGTCCTTTGGAGAACATCTCCAATATGACTGTCCTCATGCCCTTTTGGGCCCGAGAGAGGGGGATTTACTGTAGGCAAGGCATCTCCCCCCAATCATCAAATTTCTGCCCAATTTCCGAACGAGCAGCTTCCCTTGCTGTTTGGAGGTCATCGTCGAACACAACGGGACAAACATATATATTGGAAGGAAGGTGGCAGGATGGTTAAGAGTGAGGCCTCCGGGTTTCCATTCCCAGACTTTTGCCCTCTTTCTCCTTCCCAGTTGACGGGAAATCGAACTGAACGTCAAGCGTTTTGGGGGGAGGAGGTTTTAAACCATCGGACCCGTGTACTTGTGCAAGCTTAAAGAACCCTTCAAACCCTTTACCTGTCCCGTAGTCCCGCAGACCGTGAAGGCCCCCCACTGAAGATTTTGGCCCGCCCCCCCCCACTTCCCCCCCCTCCTAAA
>CM060343.1:31220006-31227506 GCA_030674155.1 Stramonita haemastoma
GGAAGGTCATTTATATATAATGAAAAGAGAATTGGCCCTAGTATGGATCCTTGTGGTACTCCGTAATGAATGGGCTTCAGTTTGGATGTGGATGTAGCTATTGAGACACATTGTTGCCTGTTTGTGAGATAGGATTTAAGTAGTCCTAGGGTATCTGTAGAGATGTTATATAGATTTAGCCTTTTGAGAAGAAGTCTGTGGTCAATCGTATCAAATGCCATCTTGAAATCTACAAATAATACTCCACAAAATTTATTGTCATTGTTTCATAGCGAATTGTCTACAAGACTAGTCAGTGCCGTCTGACATGAATGATTTTGTCTAAATCCAGACTGATTAGGGTGAAGTATGTTGTTGATATATGACGGACTAGGTGTTTATTTATATGTTTTTCCAAGGGCTTTGAGAGCATAGGTATAATAGAGATTGGCCTATAGTTTGACGGGTCAGAAGTATCACCAGACTTGTAGACAGGTATCACTTTAGCACATTTGAAGGCGTTGGGGAAATAGTTTTTGTCAAGACAAAGGTGATATATATATATATATATATATATATATTATATTATATATATATATATATATATATATATATGTGGTGTGTGTGTGTGTGTGTGTGTGTGTGTGTGTGTCTGTGTGTGTCTGTGATAACTGGGGCTGATAGTTTTAATATTTTGCTGTCTATTCCATCAAGACCACGTGTTCTTGATTGTTTGAGGTGAGTTAGATAGTTATAGACCTCTGAAACAGATATGAATGGTATGAGAGAGAGAGAGAGAGAGAGAGAGAGAGAGAGAGAGAGAGAGAGAGGAGAGAGAGAGAGAGAGAGAGGAGAGAGAGAGAGAGAGAGAGAGAGAGAGAGGAGAGAGAGAGAGAGAGAGAGAGAGAGAGAGAGAGAGAGATAATGGCTATGCACTCGACAAACACAAGATGTCAACAGAATAATACTATGTAATTAACTCAATAGTACCATACAATTACCTCAGGATGATTGCTATACAAACACAAACACGTACAAAAGACAACCTGTCATTAAAGCTTACCCCTATCTTCTGTTTACGCAACACTCTCTACTTAAAGCCGTGCTACCCAACGTTCCTTGCCTTTGGAATTCGAAATTCTCCGCTGGGACTTTGTGATATAACTTTATACACCATGAGATAAAAGAAGGAGAGATCTCTTTGTTCTTTTTTTAGTGGGAAAATCTCATTGTTTAAAAATGATATTTTAAATCTTCTGTCTACGAGACCTTGTTGTACCTTGGCTGGTTGTGAATCATCAACACTTACTACATCACGCTGGGATTTTTTTTGGAAGGTAACATATAACTGTCAAAAGGTTGATCTTTTATATCTTTATTTTTTATTATTTTTTATTTTAGAGAACCAAGCAATTCGTCTGGTATTTATCTATTTTATCAATTTATTCTTTTATATCGATGATAAAGGAATAAGCACTCATGCGCTTTTTTTTTTTACATCTAGTCCCCGTGTGTATGCAGTTTTGTAAATATTGTCATCTGTTCCTGTATGAGTTAACATGTCATAGTTCCTTACTGTAAACATGGTTGGTTTTGAAGATTGAGGTGCTTAGCTTGTCTCATCATTTTCTTTCTGTCTGTAGTGTTCGATGATGACCTCCAAAACAGCAGAGGGGGCAGCTGCTGTTTTGGAAATTGGGCAGAAATTTGATTACTTTACTTATTCATTTATAATTATCTAGGATAAGGAAATAAGCTTTCATGCGTTGTTTTTTTTACATCAAGTCCCGTGTGTATGCGGTTTTGTAAATTTTGACATCTGTTCCCACCAGCACACAATGGTCTATTCTTTAGTGGAAATGCCTTGCCCACAGCACACCCCCTCTCTCTCAGCCAAGAGAGCATACAGATAGTCAGCGTTCTCCAAAGGCCAACTAGCCTCCAGGGCTGCAGCACATAAGGACTGTGCAAGTCAAGCCTCCTAGTCAGAAAGTCATAGTTGATCACTAAAGACTAAGCTGTAAAGTAGAATTCCATGAGGGGGAAAGCCACTGATCATACAGCCTCTCACTTTGCTGTTGCCCCCAGCGTCAATGGTTTCATCAAGAACTCGGATAGACAAAGCCCAGAATCTGAAGTCTCAATACCCATACTTAAGTATCTGGATAAACACAGAAATTCATTATTAAATTTTAGCTGCCCGTGGAGGATACCAGGATACACACGGGTCATTCTCATATTACTCACGTTTATTTGCTGAAAGTCGAGGGAACCCCATGGTGTGTGACTTGTGATGTTCGGGTAACCATCAAGCATCTGCTCCTGGAGTGTCGGGATGTTCTTAGGCATAAACATTTTACCGCAGACTCCCTAAAGATCCTTTTTCAGGATATTTTATCGGACACCATTCTTAACTTCCTGAAAGAATCTGGCGATTTTCGTATGATATGAGTGAAAGTGGTATAGTTGGTCTCTAAGGACAAGGTTGTTTTAAGGAATCTGGTTTTGGTTTTATCTCATTTTATGTGTGATCGATGTGGGTTTTCCCACTAGGCGGTGCCTGTCCTGGGCTGACCCTTATGGTTGACCAGAGTGTCCATACAAGCAAGGGCAGTGACGTTGGTTTTATACCCCGTTTTAATCTGTATAGAGTTGCCCAGCTTTAATCTGAGTTTTAAAATGTGACGAGGTGACAGCCCCGACATGGTCTGTGTGGTTGGCGGGGCTATAAACGACATGATTGGATTGGATTGGATTGGGTTGGGTTGGGTTGGGTTGGGTTGGGTAGGGTTGGGTTGGGTTGGGTTGGGTTGGGTTGGGTTGGGTTGGGTTGGGTTGGGTTGGGTTGGTTGGGTTGGGTAGGGTTGGGTTGGGTTGGGTTGGGTTGGGTTGGGTTGGGTTGGGTTGGATTGGGTTGGGTTGGGTTGGGTTGGGTTGGGTTGGGTTGGGTTGGGTTGGGTTGGGTTGGGTTGGGTTGGGTTGGGTTGGGTTGGACTGGTCTTTCCTGGGTTGACCCTTAATAGTTGGCCTGGGCTGACACAAGGAACGATAGCAGAGTTAGTTTCAATATGTGTGTAGCTGCACTGTTTTGATGTATTTTGTATTCTGTACCACTTTATGTCACAGCAGATTTCTCTGCGTGAAATTTGGGCTGCTCTCCCCGGGGAGAGCGCGTTGCCACAAGTGCAGCGCCTACCCATTTTTTTTTTCTTTTTCCTGCATGCAACAGTATTTGTTTCGCTATGAAAGTGGCTTTTTTCTACAGAATTTTGCCAGGGTCAACCCCCTTGTTGTCGTGGGTTCTTTTACGTGCGCTAAATAGTGATGTGTAACACGCGGGACCTCGGTTTATCGTCTCATCTGAAAGACTAGCACCCAGACCACCAATCATGATCTAACGGAAGGGGGGAAAGTTTTGGGCCCAAACGGGATTCGAACCATTGCACACTCCAACCCAGACTTTTTACTTTCTAGGTAAGGCGTGTTACCACCTAAACCACCTATCCATAAAATTGAAATTTTAACGTGATGGCTGACATCCCTGATAGAGCCTCTCTGTAGTTAGGGAGGTGGGGGGTGCGTAAACAGTTTGATTGGGTTGGGGTAGGTTATGTTTTAAGAATAATGTGGTGTGGTGTGATGTGGTGCCGTTTGGTGTGATGTGGTTTGGTTTGGTGCGATGCAGTGTGGTGTGGTGTGGTGAATTTCTTGTTCTATTATTGTGATATTGTGTTGCACTGTACTGTAGGGCTGTATAAAAATTGCTTTGTATACTATCGTATTGTATTGTATTGCATTGTACTATGTTGCATCATATTCTATTGCATTGTATTGTATCGTGTTGCTTTGTATTGTGCTAGTTTGTCGAGTATTCTATCGTAGTGTATTGCATTATACTGTGTTGTGTTGTATGCGTTTATTGTGTTGGATGTATTGTACTGTATCTAAACATGATAATATATGCATATGTTGTGTTCTTGTTCTTGTTGTATTTTTCTTGCTTGCTTTTATTTTCTTTCGTTTCGGAGGTTCACAAATCTTTTTTTTAAATATCTACTTATTAGGGGGGCGGGGTAGTTAAGAGGTCAGAGCGCTTGCTTTCCCCCAAGTCAAGTTAAGCAGCGTGGAGCGTGGTTACCAATTTGATGTGTGGCTGTTTATGTGCCTTGGCTTCAGCACAGTCCCCCAGTTCACCCAGCAGCACATGGGTTCCTGCCCTCTTTAAGGTCATGGAAAATTAAAGCAGCGAGGGGGAGGAGATGGACGCCGTCCTCAACATGCTGGCCCCTAGAGAAGCTGAGGTCTCTGATGCCTCGCTCCCCTACGACCGCCTAGGTTATGGGACACCTTTACTTTACCTTTTATTTTACCTGCTTATCAAATTACTCTAAATTGTTTCAGGTTAAAGACACATCCAGAGAAGGCGACCCAACAATCCAAGATGGCGCATGGTCCCACACGCGCCATGGTGGCGCTGCTTCTCTTCAGCGCCATCTACATCAAGGGCAGTCACTCTTCTTCCTCCACCCAACAGGGTCACGATCGCATCACGTACGAGTCCTGGGTTGAAGACATCAAATCTTCGACAGAAGAAACAACCGCCATACCTGACATTGCGCCAGACGACAAAGAAGAGGAATCTACCACAGCTTTCACGCAGACGATTTCTGAGGAACCAAGAACTACAACTCCCGCAGTCTCAACTTCTAGCGTAGCGGCCAACGTCACCTCTGAATCCTTAACGGTAAAACCAGCACTGTCCAGAAGTACAAAGACAACAGTCAAAAAACTCCGCAACAAACAGCGAAAAAAACAACCCAAGAGGCAAAAACAACGAGGAGCTGTCAACAAGAGCAAGGCCGACCGACTCCAGGCAAGAAAAGAGAGACGCCGTCGCAAGAACCAAACAGAAAGGGGAATAAGCCAGGGTAGGAAGGGAAAACAAGGGAAGAAGAAGACCAACAAAAGAACGAACAAAAACGGACTCGCCAAAACAAAGAAGAACAAACGAGCACGACGCAAAGGAAGAAAAAACCGAAAGACTCGAGGAAAGAAAAGAGGAGAAGACAAAGATGTGAAAATCGGGGAATTACCCAACACCAATACTTCTCGGATAGTGGGACGGGAATTAATGTCCCCCCGAAAACTCAAACTTCTGGAAGAACGCCTCGAACGATGGGAGAAAATTCTTCAGAGAAGACGGCAGAAAAACAAGCAGAAAAGAGAGGAGAACAAGAGGAAGAGGAAAGAGAAGAAAGAGAGGAAACGAAAACAAGGTCGAAAACAGAGAGGAGGTAAAAACTAATCCGTGATGAGGAAGACAACCTGAACACTGAGAGCTCCTCGTTGGAGCCAGAAGAAAAATGTGATTGAAATACAAAGACAAATTTACTCGCATCATGCATGCAGGCACACACACACACACACACACACACACACACTCTACTCTCTCTCTCTCTCTCTCTCTCTCTCTCTCTCTCTCTCTCTCTCTCTCTCTCACCACACACACCACACACATACAAACTCTCTCTCTCTCTCTTTTCCCCTCTCTCTCTCTTCTCTCTCTCTCTCTCTCTCTCTCTCTCCACCACACACACTACTCACCACCACACACACACACATACAACTCTCACATCTCTCTCTCTCTCTCTCTCTCTCTCCTCTCTCTCCTCTCTCTCTCTCTCTCTCCTCTCTTCTCTTCCTCTTCTCTCCCCGCTTTTTACCTAGCTAAGGCCAATGTACATATTAAACAGTTCAAAGTTCTCTTGCTTTTTATTGGATTTTTTTTGGTGGTTCTTTTTTTTCCCAAGAGGGCTGGTTGTAGAAAAAAAGCATCCCCGCTTATGCCATAAATAAAACTACTTCAATTCAATTTAATTCAACTCTCTCTCTCTCCTCTCTTCTCTCTCTCTCTCTCTCTCTCTCTCTCTCTCTCTCTCTCTCTCTCTCTCTCTCTCTCTCTCTCTCTCATTCAAGTCCACCACGCCCATGCAACAGTCCACAAATAAAATTAACGAATTGTTTTATGTCTACACACACACACACACACACACACACACACACACACACACACACACACACATATATATATATATATATATATATATATATATATATATATATATATATATATATATATATATATATATATATTACATACATACATACATACATACATACATACATACATACATACATACATACATACATACATACATACATACATACATACATACATACATACACACACTCACACTCACACTCACTCACACACACACGGCAAGGAGACAGAGATGGAGCAGACTGATTGAGAGTAGGAACAGATGTGAGGTATTGCACTATGAAGTAGAATAGGTAGGAAATAGTGGCATCTTACCGGTGGTCGTAATTGTCAAGGAAATTTATTGTTTTGTAAACAAATGGGGTAATCTGGAAGTTTTATTCCATCTCACTTATTTCATTCAGTCTTTAAATGTTAAAAGAAATAAGTTACCAAGACTGAAGCAGTTTTATTACCCACCTGTCTGTGAACAACAGCAACAGACAGAGTCAAAAATTAATACAGCAATATATATTCATATTGGTTTTTTACTATTGCTTAATACAGTCACCTGTGCCAGAAACTGCAAAAGATATTTCCTCATGGGCTGCCTGTATCAAGTTTTCAGAATCTGTAAGACAATGGTGTTCTGGTGTGTGGTTTTTTTGTATGTTTTTGTTTGGGGGGTGGGGGAGTATTTGAGGGTTTCAGGAGGAGGAAGTGTTTGATTTGTTTCTGGGGGGTGTTTTTCGGGAAGGGGGGGGGGGGAGTGGTTGGGATCACAAGTCAGGGTTTGATTGGTTAGATCAAGATGGATTGGGCCAGAAAAGGTGAGGTGAGACTTTTGAACTGGGCAGCCATGTTTGTTTATTCTCATTAGCTAGTTGAGTGCCGGTTGTTTTGGTTTGCTTTGTTTCGAGTGGCAGGGTAGGGGGGGGGGGGGGTGATAAACAAATCTGATGTTCTAGAATTATCACTAAACAAAAATGACTGAATAGATAAAACCAAATATTATTGGCATAGTCTGAAAGGGTTAATTTATAATTGCAAGTTTCTGGCAACTTGGGAGAGAGGAAAAAGAGAGATTTTGGAAGAATGTGGTCCAGTGTAATAAAATGTGAAATGGAAAAATGGTGAAGGTTAAAAAAAAAATGTATGTCATCAGTTTAGTGGGGAAAAAAATTGGAACCTATAAACTTAAAAACTTAAAAAGCATGTCAGTTGTCAAAATATATCATACTTGGCTGTTGTTGTTTTGTTTTTTATGTAATAAAACTGGAAAAAACATCAGCGTGTGTGTGTGTGTGTGTGTGCGCGCGCGAGTGTGTGTGTGCGTGCGTGCGTGCGTGTGTGTGTGTGTGTGTGCGTGTTATGTGTGTGTGCGTAGGTGCGTGCGCCCGTGTGTGTGTATGTGTGTTTTATGTATGATGTGATGGGATGTGATGTGGTCTGTATGCATGCACATGGGTTTTCCAGATTCT
>CM060343.1:31232506-31236675 GCA_030674155.1 Stramonita haemastoma
ATATAACCAAGCAATACACTTACAGCAGTGGTAAGTAAGTAAGTAAACAAAGGAAAAAAAAACACATAGATCACATTATCTCATACTCAAAAAGAAATTCTACAACAACAACAAAATAAAAGAACGGCTAAATTTAAAGAAACTGTGTGTGAAACTACAATATCTTCCCAAGTGTGTGCGCATGCATGCGTGAAAGTGCGCATTTTAGCATGCATGCATGCATGAAGTGTGTGCGTGTGTAGCAAGTAAGCATGCATGCACGTGATTGTATGTGCTCTATTACGCCTGCATGTCTTTGCATATAAAACACCTGGGATATGCAAAACTTACTCCTCTCTGGATGTGTGTGTGTGTGGTGTGTGTGTGTGTGTGTGTGTGTGTGTGTGTGTGTGTGTGTGTGTGTGTGTGTGTGTGTGTGTGTGTGTGTGTGTGTGTGTGTGTGTGAGTGCATGTTAGTGTGCGTGTGTGCGTGTGTGTGTGTGTGTGTGTGTGCGCGCGCGTGTGTGTGTGCATCATAAAACAGCCCAAATCAATCCCTTTTTTTTTGGGGGGGGGGGGGGGGGGGGAGGGGAGTACATTCTTAACATGAAAGTACAATTGTCTGTATCACCTTGTAGTGAACAGACATTAAACTGAAGAGAAGAAGAAGAAGAAGAAGAAGAAGAAGAAGAAGAAGAAGAAGAAGAAGAAGAAGAAGAAGAAGAAGAAGAAGAATTAAGAAGAGGAAGGAGAAGAAGAAGAAGAAGGAGTAGAAGAATTGCGAAGAAGAGAAGAAGAAGAAGAAGAAGAAGAAGAAGAAGAAGAAGATGAAGAAGAAGAAGAAGAATTAAGAAGAGGAAGGAGAAGAAGAAGAAGAAGAAGAAGAAGAAGAAGAAGAAGAAGAAGAAGAAGAAGAAGAAGAAGAAGAAGAAGAAAACCCAAAATACCCCAACAACCTTTTATTTTGTCAAACAAAAAGACTCTCAGAGATCCTGTCGGAACTAAAATTTAAAAAAAAAAAAAGAAAAAAAAAAAAAAGAAAGAAAGAAAAAGCCAAACAAAAAACCATGACACCAACTGAACATAACTACACACAAAGCATCCTCCCTGTGATCACACTCTCACCACACAGATTTTTATGCGCTCTATCAAACTTTAGACTCATTTATTCATCCAACAGACCAAAGTTCCAAACAGCATCACTTATCAAAAAAATAAATAAATAAAAGTTTTTTTTTTAAAAGTCAATAAAAAGTTAGACTTTACACAAAAATCATATCATAAAGTTACTGGAACACAGAATCTACAGTGAATGTGATACCGATTTATACACACATTGACAACAACAACAACAACAAAATACATCATCCAGTTATGATGTCTAAATGATGGTTCATCTCACGTCTACAATATTTAACAAGAAGAGACGACCTGGCTTGAAAATAAACACTCACTGATGTAACTTAGGGTGTTAGCACTCAGAAACTAACTTTTCCTGAATGTGAAGATGACAGCCCGTGATTTGAAACTTTACTTGAGTCATTGACAATTCAGTTTTAAAAAAAAAAAATTTTTTTAAAAAGACAAAGAAAAACCCAACTTGGCATATATTTCTAAATTTAGTAACACACTCAAAAACATTTATCCTCAACGTGAAGATGACAACCTGCAATTTGAAACTCCACACAGCCTCTGACAATTTATTCAAAATAAACAAATATAAAATAAAAACAGAAAAAAAGAGAACAGAAAAAAAAAACACCTCACCAGCTTGGCAAATGTTTCTAAATTTAGTAACGCAAGCTGCTAAACAATACGCATGCAATTTCCACCAAGGGAGACAATTAAAATCGTCTTCATTTCTGATTTCAAGCAAAAGGGTCCATGAATTCCAAACCAATGCTTAATTAAATTAAATACACAAATAATGATCACTGTTGTCACCAAATTTAAGCATAGTGAATACAATAAAATGCTTTTTTTTTTTTTAGAAAGTAATTTTTACCACACAAAAACCAAGTAGGAGTACCACTGACAAATTCAGCACATGAAAAATACTCAGGAAGCAGGTTTAATTTATTTTTAAAAACCCACACACATCTGCAACCAAAGTTTGAACTGTGTAATGTTCTACACTATTAGCGATACAAAAAGATTACAAAATACAATGTAAACATCATTGCAACACATACTGAAAGACGACAACAGCTGTATACAAACAAACAAAAACCTCAAATCAATCAATCAATCAATGAAACAAAACAGAAACAGACTAATCCAAAAAATAAAAGCAATCGGTCATTATGAACAGCACACGGACCAATTCACACACACACATAAAAATCATTTTTCCTGTCCCAAAATTTTTTTTTGTCCTTTGAAATACGCCGAAAGCGAACAAGCAAAACATGCTTCATTAATTAAGACAACTAGACACACACATGCACAGCATCAGCAACAATCAACTACTTACAAACAAAAAAAAAAAAAAACCAAAAACAAACACAAAAAACATCAACAAACAGGGGGAGCCAAAATACCCAAAACAATCACCAAAAAAAAATCAACGTCACTGACAGCGTTCCACAAAATACACATCAAATCTTTCATCATTTTGAGCCTCACAAAGACACAGATGCTTTTTAAAAAAAAATATAATAAGTTAAGTAAAAAAAAAATATATAAAAAAAGAAGTGGAGGAGAGAGAGACAGAAAATGCATAAGCGTAATGCAAAGTGTGTGGCTGGTATTCACTTAAAGGCAAAAGCAAATCACAGTACTGTTTATTTTATTTTATTTTATTTATTCATTTATTCTTCTGTATCAAGGATAATGGAATAAGCATTTATGTGCTTTTTTACATCCAGTCCCCGTGTGTGTGCGGTTTTGTCAATTTAGTCATCCGTTCCCACCGGCACACAATGGCCTACTCTTCCGAAAAGTGGAACAGGTTTTAACATGTGCGCAAGATGTTCTGCGTGAAGATGTTCTGTTGAAGCCATTGGATGAATAAATCTTGTGAAACGGAAATTCCACTCTTTTAAAGATGAGACATGTGTGTGTGTGTGTGTGTGTGTGTGTGTGTGTGTGTGTGTGTGTGTGTGTGTGTGTGTGTGTGTGTGTGTGTGTAAGTGTGTGTGTGTTTTGTAAGTGTGTTGTGAGCGTGCAAATGTGAATGACTGAACACACACACTGAATAGAGGGAGACAACTTTTTTAAAGCAGTGTCCTTCACAGAAGGTTAGAGAGTACACTTGAACATAAAAATGAGGAAAACTTTATACAAAAAAAAAAAAAAGATGTAGTCTTTGTCTTATAAAAGATAAACAAACAGACAAAAAGAAAACATCACATTGCTCTTTGAATTCATAGATAATCATAAATAGCATCAAGTAATCAAAAGATTTTTTTTTTAATAAATAAATAAATAAAAAACCCAACTAAACAAGATTATTCTTTAAAATTTGCACACAGATTCTACATTACATAAAACCCAACATTATTTGACATTTACACACAAAATGAAATAACAACACCATTCATCAAAAACTACAAAAACAAACAACAACCAAATATGCAAGTAAAAATACATTAAAAAAAAAAAGACATAATGATTGCTTTACCTATAGGTAAAAACATCTCAAATAGAGCAAGATGGAAAATTTCAAATGGAAAAAAGAACAAGTCCCTACCCCACCTTCAACCCCCCAAAAAAGCATTAAAAAAAATAACAAGCAACAAATAAATGAACAACACACCCCCCTCCCAAAAAAACAACAAACACAAAACAAGCACAAAAAAAGACAATTTTACCCATCATACAATCATCCTACTTAAAAAAAAAAACATAGATGAGAGGGGGGGGGGGGGGGGGGGAGGAAGTAGGAAAATTTATTAAAAAAACTTTTTAATGAACAGACAAGAGAACACAAACAAAAACACACACACTTACAACTAAAAAAAACTCCCCTACAACCCATCCCCCCTCCCATCCCCCAAAACACATGCACGCACGCACGCACGCACACACGCACGCACACACACTCACACACATCAAAAGAACCAGAGGCACGAACAGCAACATCTAGCTATTTTTTTTCTCTCTCTCCATTCTCATTTTACTCAATTTATTCATTTCCACGTTTTTAAGCGTGTCCAGTTTTTAAGAAAAAAAAAAAAAAAAAAAAAAAA
>CM060343.1:31236775-31251775 GCA_030674155.1 Stramonita haemastoma
CAGCTGCTACCACACAAGAGAGAAATAAAATGAAAAGGGTGGTGGGTGGGTTAAGTTTGAGCAGACTGTTTATTGAATGATGATAAATACTTTTTCAAAATGATGGAGAAGTTGCAAGTTGGAAGGATGGTTAACCGTTTCGCCTGCAACAAGTAAACCGTGAGTTTCTGGGTTTGTAGCCAACCTCGTCCTTTCTTCCCAGTTTAACGAAAAAATCGAACTGAATGTCAAAGTCATTCGGATGAGACTATAAACTGAGGCCCCATGTGTGAACGCAGTAGAACATATTGCACACACGCCTTTCGGAAGAGCAGGCCATCGTGTGCCAGTAGGAGCAGATGACAAAATTATTTTTTAAAAAAAACAAAACAGCATGCACACAGATGTCATGTTTAGACACCATCCCTGAGGGGAAAAAAAAAAAAATAATGGGTAGGTGCTGCACAAGTGGCAATGCCACTCTCCCCAGGGAGAACAGCCCGAATTTCACGAAGAGAAATCTGCTGTGACATTAAAGTGGTATAAAATAAAAAATAGAATAAAAAATTAAAAAGTACATTACCCTGCACCTGTTTTCCTCTACTACCGTTTCCTCAAATCGTAATCAACACAATTTTTTACATGCAAACAAACGACACAACCACCTCCACCCACCCCTACCCTCCTCCCCCCAACACACACACATACCTGGCTGCTGACCAGGCTGAGCAGACTGTCCTGCCTGTTGTGGCGGCTGTTGGGGGGGGTAGGCGGGGTGGGAGGCGGGGGGAGGGGCGGTGGCCTGGGAGGCCATGGCAGGGGGGGCGGACGTGGGCACTGTGGGCTGAGCCATCGGCACCGAGGCCGCTGCAACACCCACAACAGTAACGACATTCGTTAATAATGACAGTGACAACAATCGTTAACATCGACAACAGTAACAATCGTTAACAATGCCAGTAACAAGAATCAGTAACAACAATCATTAACATCGAACAACAGTAACAACAATCATTAACAACAACAACAGTAACAACAATCATTAACATCGACAACAGTAACAACATCATTAACATCAACAACAGTAAAAACAATCATTATCAACAACAATCATTACCAACAATGACAACAACAGTAACAAAAACATTAACAATTATTAATATCAACAGTAACATTGACAACTGTAACAATTACTAACAACAGTAACATTGACAACGGTAACAACAATCATTAACATCAACAGCAACATTGACAACAATAACAACAACTACTTACAACAGTAACATCGACAACAGTAACAACAATTATTAGCACAATAATAATAACAATAAGCTGAATAACAACAATAATGAACAACAACAGTAACAACAATGAGGAACAATGACAATAACAATCATTACAACAACAATAACAACAATCATTAACATCAACAGTAACAACAATAACAAAGAAGTTGAATTTCATTTACTTGATGAATGTGTCATATGATGGACTCAGAAGCAATTTCTTATTAAAATTTAAAACTAAGGACAAAGAACATAAAAAAAATATACAGAAAACTGATAAGTTACGACAAAATTACAGTTGATATACATCAAGCAGATATCATTTTATATGTGAATGAATGTTTTGAGAAAAGAGAAAAAGAAAAGTAGAATGCATCGTGTTTTTACTGGACATCATTTTGGGCAGAAAGATATTTAAAACTGATGTCTGCTTTGTTGTGTCAAATAGGCAAATTAAATGGCAATAAAATATTCTGAATCTGAAATTTGAATCTGAATCTAAATCGGAACATCTCACACACACACACACACACACACACACACACACACACACACACACACAACACACACACACCACACACAAAACTCTTGTATTACACAAAGGCAAACAGCTACAAAACGTATAACAGAAAGTATTGAAAGACATGTTAGCTGCGCACGCACACACACACACACACAGACACACACACAACTACACACACACACACACAACACACCCACCCACCCCTTCCATCCCCATCCCCCCATCCCCACCCACCACACACACACAGACCCACACAAAAAAGCAGCGCACACCCACCCATCCCACCATTAAAAAACAACAAAAAAAAGTTAAAAAACAAGCGCAAAAAAAAAAAATTCATAAGCAACAGCAGGCAGATGAAATTTTTACAAATCATCACAAAAATACCTAAACAAAACAAAAACAAAAAGTACCACCAAAAAAAAAGTGCAAAAAAAAAAAAAAAAAAAAGGACAAGATTTACCGGAGGCTCCTGCAGCAGACCCATTGGCAGAGGCACTGGTGGGGAGGGTGGGGGGAGGAGGGCGGGGAGGGGGGACCCTTCTCGACTCGCCACTAGCCCCCGTATCTGTAAGGGGAAGGACAAGGGGATTGGATTTGATTTGACTTGATTGATTTATTCTTTTATATCGAGGATAATGGAATAAGCACTCTTATGCTTTTTTTCATCCAGTCCCCGTGTGTATGCAGTTTGTAAATGTCATCTGTTCACACCGGCACACACGATGTCCTACTCTTACGAAAAGTGGAACAGGATTTAATGTGTGCACAAGATATTCTGCATGCGTTCGCACACGAGGGCCTCTGTTTAAAGTCTCATCCGAAGGACTTTTGGGGAGAGTGGAGTCAGCACTGATGTTAAGGGGGATGGGGGGCACGAGAGAAATTTCAAACAAGGGAGTGAGCGAGCACGCATGCACAAGCGTGCACACACCATGCATGCATGCAGCTTCACTGACTGCAAAGCTTCAGTACAGTCTGTGTTGTGCGTGCAATACATACACACCCTGCGCACGGTATGCCTGCTGTACTGTAGTACTCCTGCTAATACTACCCCCCTGGTTTACATTCTTTTTCTTTTTTTTGTTGTTTTTTTTCTCAGCTTTTGCCCGCCACTTAGACAGCCACCAGTATACTAGTATTGATTCGAGAGTTTGGGTTTGTTGCCTTTCCCCCCAGTAGTAAAATGGGAAAGACCCTCCGACAATGCAGATGAGTCACTTTGCACCAGAGGTCATTTTTTTTCAAAAAAATTCTTGACGTGTTATTAATCTGCAATAATTTTTTTAAGCTATTCAATAAATGAACAGACAGAAAATCTGACAACTTCATCCAAAAAGTGATTGCAATTGAAATGCCAGACTTCACAGAAAGTGACAAAATGAGAAACTGACAAATTTTCAATAGCAATACGTGGTTTGGATGAGGAGGTGGGTGGTGTTTATAAACGTTTTTTAAGCATAAAAGAAACAAAATTACGCCTTGATACTTCAGTACAAGGGAGAAGAATGGCTATAGTTTTTGTTGCCCACCAAAATAAAATTTTAAAAATCTGCCTAAAATCACTCCTAGCGGACAAGTAGGGACAGGTGCATTGTGACTCATTTTGTGGCAGAGGGTCACATAATATCATGTCTCCAGTAAACACACACACAACGCACAGCGGTTAGAACACAGAACTCATGATATGACAATAACTGACAGCGTGAGTTCGAAACTGCACCAAGACCCCAGAGAGTTGAGTTTGGGTTTGTTTCTTTCTTTTTTTTTCTCAGAAATAAAATCCATGTCTTTAGTGTGGTATTCGAAACTCTGGCTATCTTTCTCTCTGTCTACAAAATTGTTTATATCACCACACACACACACACACACACACACACACACACACACACACACACACACACACACACACACAGATGACCATTCATGGATTCCAAGCTTCTGGTCGAAAACAAACTTTTTCCAAGAATTCCCAAAACATGCATGTGTGTGATGAAATGAATTTCTCTGATCCCCTAGACAACGGATTCCGCACATCAAAGGCAAATAATGCAACAGAACTCTCCCTCACCATAGGATTTAATTCTCCCGTCTCATGGCCCAGAAACAACAGGAGTCTCTACCCCTGACCACACAGCACAAAAAGGCTGGTAAAACGTGAACCCACACCCTGCGTTACCGTTGTCTCATGAGTTCAGTGCTCTAACCGCCTGGCTGATTTCCAACCCAAGGCTTTGAACCACAGAATGAACACAGACAGCTAAACTAAAACCACGGTTTCTTTAACAGGCAAAGAAAGAACATTTTAAAAAAGTACAATGCCATAAAATCAATACCCACAATGCACACGAAACTTAACAGAAGTCATCGCAAATCAACATAAAACATTCGAAAGTGAAACTAAAACTCCCACCCAAAAATAATTGAAAAAAAAAAAAATTTCAGCACCAAACAACTCGTAATTCAAAACCTGAAAACAGTTTTCAACTTATAAACTATTGTTACCATGAAGAACAACAGCATGACCTTGAACAGCAAAAAAAATAATAAATAAAAAAAAAAATTTTTTAATCAGGAGTATATAGATTACAGCTGCCGCGGTAGTCTAGTGGTTAGGGCGTTGGACTCGTAATCTAAAGGTTGCGGGTTCGATCCCAGCTTTCGGCTATGGCGTTGTGCCCTTGGAAAAGGCACTTTACGGCTATTTTCTCACCCCACCCAGGTGAAAAAGGGGTACCAACCTTGTGTTGGGGGTTAACCCTGCGAAAGACTGGCGTCCTATCCAGGGGGGAGTCTATGACTCTCAGTCGCTTAACGCCACAGAAACCGGTATAAGCACCAGCCTGATGAGCTTTATGCTCGGGACAGACTTTAACTAACTTTTATATAGATTACAGGACAACATACAGTACACTTAACTCACTCCCTACAGACCACTGTGTGATCGCAGGATCTGATCTTCAGACTTTTTTTTTTTCGCTCGATGACCTCAACTTTCGTACAAAAAAATCCAGCAGCTGGCTCTCTACTTTTGACCTTCCACCTACCTTCATGTCAACAATAAACCCTGAAAATCTCATGAACTTGAGTATCTTTTCATCTATGGTTGTTGTTTTTTTTAAGTAATCAACATAAACGGCCAGTATACAGAGATACGCAGAGTGAAAATTGGCCAGGAGGGAGTGAGTTAAAGTGGAAACACAGCAGGGAAAAGCCAGATGATATGAAGTTCCTCCCTAAACAATCTTTAATTATCATTCATAAAACTGTTAAGATAGATGCACACATAAGCCAATTTAGCCCTGTGAAGCGTTCTTTGGCTGTTAAGATAGATAGATACACATAAGCCAATTTAGCCCCTTGAAGCATTCTTTGGAGGAAAAAAAATTGAATATAATTTGTCACTGCACTACACTCTTTTATAAAAATAAACCAAAACAACAACAACAAACGCAGAAAGCTGAATATTTCCTGAAAATATCTGAATGTTTTCGAGGCCTGTGACATTTGAAAGTGTGAGTGTGAGTGTGTGTGTGTGTGTGTGTGTGTGTGTGTGTGTGTGTGTGTGTGTGTGTGTGTGCGGCGCCATGCGCATGCATGCGTGTGTGTGTGTGAGTGACAGAGTGTACATGTCTGCATATCCTCCCAACACTTACAACTAACTCTTGCGGTAGTTTTCATCAAGAGAAAACGATTCCCTTTTTTTTTTTTTTTGTTTCTTTTTCTTTAACTCATATCTTCACAACAAAACAATATTGACAAAACACTAAAACATTTAGAAAGCTACCTGAAAACAGAAAAGGCAAACAATTCCCTTACAAAAAACTACAAACAAACAACAACAAAAGCCGCCCACAGAACACCTAGCACAAAACACTTCGACAATACATACATCACAACCACTACTGCACTCCTATCCCACTGAATATTACTGACAGACAAAAACACCAAGTGTACTGTCTTTCCTTTACAAAACAACCAAAAAACCAAAACGTATAGGACATATATGCTAAGCATTCCAAAGAAAGCCATCAAAAAACCATCAGACATGCACGTAAAACACACAAACTTTTACAACAACAAAAAAAGAAAAGTTCAACACTCTATGCAGGTGTGCTCATATCAACAATTAAAACAACAACTTCTTTTTGAGGGGAGGTATGGCCAAAAAAAAATCAGATTTTGGCTGGGGGTGGGGGGGGGGGGGGGGGGGGGGGGGGGGTGTGGGAGAGTGGGGGTGGAGGTAAGGAAATGACAAAAAAAGAAGACGAGTATATCTGTTTAAAAAAAAAAAAAAAAAAAAAAAAAAAAAAAACTCAACCCCTACACTTTCAGCCAAGGCAAATTCCTCAAAATGAAATTAAAGCTACTCTCCCCTAGGGAGGAGAATGCATCACCACAAGAGCAGCGCCACCACTCAAAATTTAAAAAAAATATATATATATATATTAAAAAAAACAACCCATGTTCCTATTCACAAGCGTATTTGTTTACCTATAAGAGCGATTTTTTTCTACATCCTCAGACATCTCTCTACTGTCCACATGCACCAAATGTGTACCCTTCAAGGGGACACTTTCCTCTGGAGTTAACATCAGTGCAGACTCCACTCTCCCCTAAAGTCTTTCAGATGAGACTGCAAACTGAGGTCCCGTGTGCTAACGCACGCATAACAACTTGCGCACAAGTTAAAACCCGTTCTGCTTTCCAGAAGAGTAGGCCACTGTGTGCCGGTGGGAACGGATGATATTCACAAAAACTGCATACACACTAGGGCTGGATGTAAAAAGAAAAAAAAAAAAAAAAAAGAGCGCATGAATGTTCACTCCATTATCCTCAAACTAAATGAATAAACAATTTTTTATTTAAGAACAAGAATGAATAAATAAATGAACAAATTCTGCACACAAGACATAAGACTTTTATAATCTCATCCAAACAGGCTTGCGAAGAAATTCCATGCCTGGCAAACTTAAGTGGCGGGGTCTGGGTAGCTAGTCTTTCTGAGGAGATGATAAACCAAGATCCAATATGCATGCAACAAGGACTCAGTACACGTAAAACGACCCACAGCAACAAAAAAGGCTGTCTCTAAAAGAAATTCTGAAGAAGAAAAAAGCCACACACCGATAAGGAAAACAAATACACATGCAGACAGGGAAAAAAAAAAAAAAAATTAAGTGCAGCTGCTCTTATGGCAACATGCTCTCTCCCTAGGGAGAGAGAGAGAGCAGCCCCGAATTTCATACAAAGAAATCCTGCAGAAACTGAATGTAGTACACATCACAGCGCACAAACCCAACATCACTCAGTCAAGAGTGCCACAAACCCAACATCACTCAGTCAAGAGTGCTAAATTTAGCGCGCACCCTTCCTTTTACCAAGTCCAAGTGTGGTCATTTCTGGCTATAAATAGCACCAGCAGGCCCCAGCTGGGGTGGGATGGGATGGAGTGGATAGCAGCTGAGAGCAGCTAAGAAACTTGACAGCTGCGACATTATAACACAACACAATACCAAACAACAACAAAAACAGAAAAAACAAAATCCTTAAAAGAGAAAGAAAGAAAGACTAAAAGCTAAATAACTAACTAAATAACTAAATAAAAACAAACAAACAGAAATAGGTAAAAAAAAAAAATTTAAAAAAAAGGAATTAAAAAAACAAACATAGCCAAGTCAGTTAATTAACTCACCGGGGCCGGGGCCTCCCTGGTATCGGGGCGCAGCGGGCGGGGGCTGGCTGGGCGTGTTGGCGATCTGCTTCTGCAAATCCCCCATCAGCTCGTCCTTCTCCGTCTTCCGAGCGAAGCAGAAGTCGTTGATCTTGGTTTGCAGGCGCACCAGCAGCGGGGTCAGGTCGTTGTAGAACTGAAAAGGTTAATTAATCAGTGTAGGTTTGTTAGGTCAGTATAGAACTGAAAAGGTTAATTAATCAGTGTAGGTTTGTTAGGTCAGTATAGAACTGAAAAGGTTAATTAATCAGTGTAGGTTTGTTAGGTCAGTATAGAACTGAAAAGGTTAATTAATCAGTGTAGGTTTGTTAGGTCAGTATAGAACTGAAAAGGTTAATTAATCAGTGTAGGTTTGTTAGGTCAGTATAGAACTGAAAAGGTTAATTAATCAGTGTAGGTTTGTTAGGTCAGTATAGAACTGAAAAGGTTAATTAATCAGTGTAGGTTTGTTAGGTCAGTATAGAACTGAAAAGGTTAAATCAATTAATGAAGGTGTGTCAGGTGTTGTAGAACTGAAAAGGTTAATTAATTCATGTGTGTGTCAGGTGTTGTAGAACTGAAAGGGTTAATTCATGTAGGTGTCAGGAGGTTGTAGAACTGAAAAGGTTAATGTAGGTGTCAGATGTCGTAGAACTGAAAAGGTTAATTCATGTAGGTGTGTCAGGTCATTGTAGAACTGAAAAGGTTAATTCATGTAGGTGTGTCAGGTCGTTGTAGAACTGAAAAGGTTAATTCATGTAGGTTTGTCATGTCAGTATAGAACTGAAAGGGTTAATTCATGTAGGTGTGTCAGGTCGTTGTAGAACTGAAAGGGTTAATTGATGTAGGTGTGTCAGGTTAGTATAGAACTGTAATGGGTAACTAATGTAGGGTCTACAGGGAGCTGATCAATATCATTATTGCCTTCATTATCAATCGCCGCCATGGATGGGCATTGCGCTCAATCAAATCTTTCTCTGCGACTGACCAAACACGGTCACCGCCAGCTTAGTAGACAGAACACCATCAAAATGACCCAACAGCAGTGCAGGGTCCCTCTGGCTGGTGGCCCCACGTCAGCCTGATATTGATGAGCTCTCTGTGGACTTCTGATCCTGAGGATGAGATATAATGAATCTGGGTATGGCTGTGGCGGGGAGATTGAAATGAGCGGCGTAGGAACAGCAGTACAGGGATGTTACAGAAGATGAGGCAGCAAAAAAACAACAACAAAAACCATAAAACAAAACTTCCAAAAAACAAAAAGGATGCAATCTAACAAATCTGGGTATGGCTGTGGCAGGAAGATTGAAATGAACGGCATGGGGAATAGTGGGATGGGAACATAACAGTAGATGAGGCAGCAACAAAAATTTTTTTTTTTTTTTTTTAAAGACAACAGTGCCTTGCAGTGCACTGCAAGGCACTGTCCAAGGAGGAAGAAAAAGAGGCAGACCAAGGAAGAGATGGGAGGACAACATCAACGAATGGACAGGCCTAGACCTCAACAAAACTTTGAGAAAGCAGAACAGAGAGAGGAATGGAGGAACTGGTTGTCAAGTCCTCATGGGTGCCTCCACGATCACCAGACTAAGGATGGATAGGATAGGATAGGATAGGAAAAGATGACCTGACCCCATCGCCACGAGTAATACCTTGGTTCCCTCCTCCAAGTTGCTCTTCAGTTCCATGAAACTGTCGAAGCCTGAGGCCAGGTCCTTCAACATCTGCTCTCTCTGCGCAGCGCTCTGATTGGATGATTTCGCCTGCGTGAATTCCGTGTTGGAGTTCTGAAAAGCAGACCAGAAAAAAGTTACTGAAATGCATTTTTTATATCATCGTTTTAGGGGGGGCGGGGGGAGGAGGTTTGTTTGTTCCTTGGTGCGAATTGTGAAAAGCAGACAACAGAAAGGTAACGGAACAGCATTTTTTATATCATCGTTTTTTTTTGGGGGGGGGGGGTGTTTATTCCTCGGCTAGAGCTCCGAGGTTTCTCAGTTGGTGAGATTTTGCATATACATACATCGCGACTGTTTTTTTTATCTACAACTGAGGTAGCCGCATTCAGACTTCGGGATTTTACAATTCAATCTACACCATGCTAGCTCAGTGCTTGGAGTGTCCTTCCGATGAGAGATTACAAACTGAGGTTAAGTGGGCAAACACACCCACAACATCTCACACACACGTTAAAACCTGTGCGGTGAGAACAGATTACAAAATTTAGAAAATGCATACAGGCAGTGACTGGATGTAAAAACAAAAACACTCGAGTGCTTATTCCATTATCCTCAAAATTAAATAATAATTAATTAAAATAAGTGTTAATTCATGGTCTGCTGTGAACTGAGAGGGTGTGAGTTTTGGTCTCCATTGAGCTATCCGTTTGAGGAGATATTTCTCCTGGAGTTCAAAATCGACACCCACTTTACCCCCTTAAAAGTTCTATGCGCAACTGTTGTTGTCTTCAATTCAACTTCTGTTCACTCTCAGTGTTCAACAGAGCTTCAGCATATGGTAGCAATCAGTGAAGGTCACTGCGTAATGGAAAACTACTGTGTGTAAATCCTGAATCAGGATTCAAGGGGAGGGAATAATGTAATCCTGGCAAATCCCAGATCGGGATTCAAGGGAGGGAATAACTTAATCCCAGCAAATCCCAGATCGGGATACAAGGGGAGGGAATAATTTAATCCCGGCAAAACCCAGATTGGGATACAAGGGGAGGGAATAATTTCATCCCAGAAAAACCCAGATCAGGATTCAGGGGAGGGAATAATTTAATCCCAGAAAAACCCAGATCGGGATTCAGAGGAGGGAATAACTTAACCCCGGCAAATCCCAGATCGGGACTAAGAGGGTTAAAACCAAAAACAAACACAAAAAAGGTCTGCTGACCTGTATCCTGGCCAGCAGCGTCTCCTGTCTCTGGATGCTGTCAGTCACCTGCTGCCTCAGGGGAGCGTACACGCGATCCAACTCCGCCTGAGACAGGCTCTCCTCATTGATGGCACCGTCCGCAGCCAACGCCCCGAAAAACTTGCTGGCTGTGATGACAGATGATAGTAGGTAGGACAGTTATGGTGTGAATAATGTCTTGAAAAATTTCCTGGCTGAAATGAGTAAAAGTTATTCATCTGTTTAGATAATTCAATCATGTCAATAATCTCTTGATAAATTTCCTGGATAAAATAACATTATTCATCTGTTGGAGAATCGTGTCAATAATTTGATAAATTTTGTGGATAGGATAAAAAAAAATTATTTATAGATCTACCAGAGAATTGTGTCAATAGTTTCTTGATAAATTTCCTGGCTGAAATGAGTAAAGGTTATTCGTCAGTTAGAGAATCCGTGTCGATAATTTGACGGATTTTCTGGCTAAGATAAAATCATTTGTCTGTTTGGGAATCGTGTCAATAATTTCTTGATAAATTTCCTGGCTAAAATGAATAAAAAAGTATTCGTTAGAGAATCATGTCAATAATTTCTTGATAGATTTCCTGGATAAAATAACACAACTCATCTGTTACAGAATCATGTAAAAAAAATTTCTTGATAAATTTCCTGACTGAAATGAATAAAAAAAAATTATCTGTCCGTTAACAGAATCGTGTAAAAAATTTCTTGATAAATTTCCTAACTGAAATGACATAAAACTATTCGTCTGTTAGGGAATCACGTCAACAACACTATCTGCACACACAAAAAATTGCTGGCAGAGAGAGATAAAAACGTTGGAATCTAAGAAAACCAACAAGTCAAGAAAAACTCAAATAGAAATAACAGATAAATAACAACAACAAAAACCCAACAGAAAAGCAAGTGAAGGGGCTCCATCCAACTCACACATGTCGAAGTGTGCGTTCCTCAGCTCGTTCTCGATGACCTCCCTTTCTGCCTTGATGGTCTCCACCTGTTCACACAGCTGCCTCAGCTCCTGCACGATGGGGCTCCCCTGCAGGGCCCCCGCATTGCCTGCCGCCGGTAATGCCTTCTCTATCTCCTCCTGCAAACAACGGGGGGGGACATGGGTGGTTAACATGCGTATGCGTGCGTGCATGCAAGCGTGCACGCACGCAGAGACACACACACACACCACACACACACACCACACACACACACACACACAACACAAACACACACACACACACACACACACACACACACACACACACACACACATACTGCTCCTGTCCATACATCTTTTAGTTTGGGTCGCTGCAGCTGCAATGACCACCCATCTTACCCATCCAAACCAATCCTTCTCACCCAATCCATTCACCCATCTCACCCTACCCAATCCACTTCATCCAACCCTACCCACTCCTCCCATCCCACCCAACCCACCCCTCCACCACCCCCAAAAAAGGAGACTGACGGGACTTTTGGAGAGGAGGGAGAAAGCCTGCTGGTTGGCCTCGTACTTGTCCCTGACCATTTTGTCGGCCTGTATACGGCGGTGTCATCCCACAAAACCTACCCACTCCCTCCCACCCCACACCCTTCCACCCATCCAACCCACTTCATCCCCCCCCCCACCCCCCCAAAAAAAAAACCAAAACAGGAAAAAAAGGAGACTCACAGGACTTTTGGAGAGGAGGGAGAAGGCCTGCTGGTTGGCCTCGTACTTGTCCCTGACGATCTTGTCTGCCTGGATGGCGGTGTCCAGGATGGTGCGGTACTTGGAGGCCTCCTCCCTCATGGGCTTGGTCAGCGACTGGGACGCCGTGCGGACCACCGCTCCTTGAACTGCTCCCGCAGCTGGTTGTCTGACTTCTCCTCTGATCTAGCGATCGCATGCACTGTGCATAGAGAAAAAGAGAGAAAAATTTATTTTTTTCAAAAAAAGGAAATCAAGAAAAAGAAAAAACTTTAAAAAACAAAAAAACAACAACCAAAAACAACAACACACACACACTGACACAACACACACACAACACACCACACACACACACACACACACACCCACACACACACACACACACACACACACACACTTACACACACACACACACACACACACACACACACACACACACACACACACACACACACACACACACACACACACACACACACACACACACACACACACACACACACACACACACACACACACACACACACACACACACACACACACACACACACACACACACACAACACCTCATCCAGGATCTCCCTGTTGCGGGTGAGCAGTTCAGGCAGACCAGCGATGAGGGAATCGTCATGGCACCCCTTCTCACCCCCCCCTCTTCACTCTCACCACCCACCCCACCCCCCTTCACCCACTTCCCCCTTCACCCCCCCCCCCACCACCACACCCCTCCCCACACACACCTCATCCAGGATCTCCCTGTTGCGAGTGAGTAGTTCAGGCAGACCGGCGATGAGGGAATCGATCATGGACACCCCTCCCTGCTCCTGCACCTGTTTGGCTTTGTCCATCACTGACTGGGGTACCTTCGCACCCGACAGGTCCTCCAGGGCTGCTGGCAGGTTCAGCGAGGCTAGCACACTGCCACACACATAAGAACAAACACAGGTCAAGCACACACACCCCAAGGTACGACACATACCACTATTCCTAGTTCTAGTTTATATACTCAAGTTATGTTGTACACACAAGTTAGTGTTACAATGGTTCCTTCTCTCTCTACTTTCACAAACAAACACCACACCACACACACACACACACACACACACACACACACACACAAGAGATGAATTGAAGCTCTCTGACTGTCACCTGTCATTTGAGAAGGGTGCTTTTGTCCTTAAAATGCTGGTTGGGACTTTCCCCAGGATAAATGAGGTGGACCGGTGATCTATTGGAAGGATGAGCAAGGATAGCACACTGTCGTGCACACACACATAGAGATGGACTCAAGCTCTCAACCTGTCACCTGTTATTTGAGAAGGGTACTTTGTTCCCAAAACAGAATTTTAAAATGTTTATAAAAGGTGAACCAGCAGTCTATTGTGAGGCACATAACATGCAAGTGATGGATCAAAAGCTCTCTACCTGTCACCTCTTATTCGAGAAGGACGTTTTGTCCCAAAAAGTTCTGAATGCTGCTTGGGACTTTTCCAAGATAAATGAGGTGGACCGGCAGTCTATCGGTTTTAGCTGTTAAGGATGGTTACGTTATCTCAACATTTTTTCACAGCAAAGATATTGTGTTGCGTGTTTCAATACTAATGATGTGATAAGGAGTTAACATCAGTGCTAACTACACTTCCCCCAAAAGTCTTCTGGATGAGACAACAACCAAGGCCCTGTGTGCGAACGCACGCAGAACATCTTGCGCACAACGTTAAATCCTGTTCCGCTTTTTGTAAGGTAGGCCATCTGTGCCGATGGGAACAGATGACAAGATTTACAAAAACTCATACACACGGGTACTAGATGTAAAAAAAAAAAAGCCCATGAGTGCTATTCATTATCCTTATATAAAAGAATAAAATAAATAAATAAAACAACTAATAACCAACTTATCAACAAGCACATGGACCATTGATGTGACCGTTGCCCCTGCTTCATACTCCCAGTTCACCATGAAATGGTACTGCCTTTAGGTCAGGGAAGTAACAGCAAGGGCACGCCTCAAACAAGCTGACGACTAGCCCTACACCAGGTAGGCACCTTATTACCATTTAAATTGAATAGTCAAGCACGTTGAATGCCTCTCTCATTCTGCCGATCTCAGTCATCATTGTCTTTGCGCTGTGAAGGCTTGCAGCTTCGTACACAGGCAGAGCACGATCTTCTCAAACAGGTCTGAACAGGGACAGACAAGGCAAGAAACATGTGTATGACAGGCAGACATGCATACGCACGCATGCATGCATGCTTGCACACACACACACGCACAACTGAACACACTACAGACACACACACACACACACACACACACACACACACACACAACACACACACACACACACACACACACATACCACACAACACAGACACACATACACTCACAGACACACACACTCACCACCACACACCACACACACACACACACAACATACATACACACTCACACGCACACACACCACACACAACACACACACACATACACACACACACACACACAACACACCAGGCATGTGCAAACCTTCCCAAAACCAAGCAATGAAATACTCTAATCACGCTCCCTCCCCCTCCACCCCCCCTCCTCCCCACTCCACTCCCTTTCCACCCACCCACCCTCCCTCCCCCCCCTCCTCCCCACTCTCACTCCCCCTCCTTCCCACTCTCACTCCCCCTCCTTCCCACTCTCACCCCCCCCCTCCTCCCCACCCCCCCCTCCCCACTCTCACTCCCCCTCCTCCCCACCCCCCTCCCTCTCTCCCCCCCCCTCCTCCCCACCCCCCCTCCCCACTCTCACTCCCCCTCCTCCCCACTCTCACTCCCCCTCCTCCCCACTCTCACCCCCCCTCCACCCCACCCTCCCTCTCCCCCCCTCCTCCCCACTCTCACTCCCCCT
>CM060343.1:31256775-31273885 GCA_030674155.1 Stramonita haemastoma
GGCAACAGTGCAGAAAACTGAGCAATTCTTTGATTTTCAGGCTTTACAAGTGATGCCCTTTCAATACATGGCATAACTTTTAACATGGGCTTGTAAACAAAATTTCAACAGTTAATTTCATAAGATTTTTTTTTAAATGTTTAACTCCAATAGTGAACCCTGGAGCTTTAACCAAGGAACAAAAACCAACAAACACAAACAGAAAAGGAAAACAAAACGAAAACCTAAACAAAACAAAACAAACAAGCAACAGAAAAAAGGGAATGGACCCACAAAAACAACAACAAACACCAACAAAAAAAGGAAAACAAAAAACCAAAACAAAGCTAAACAAAACAACAAAATAAGCCAACAACACCAAAATGAAAAGATACCCACAAAAAGAACAACACACACAAAAAAAGAAAACAAAACAAAACGAAACAAAACAAAAACAAAACAAAAAATGAAACCAAAACAAAATGAAACAAAACGAAACAAAAGCAAAACACAAACAAAAAACAAACCAAAAAAAATCAAGCCACAGAAAAAAGGGAGCTAGCGTACCCAAGGTGGCCTTCCTGTAGATGGACTCCTGGGCCTGTGCCAGCATGACAGCCCCCATGGAGCTCAGGAAGTCGGGGTTCAGATCCGGGGTGGGCTCCTGCTGGACGTGAGACAGCACGATGTCCTTCAGGTGTCCCAGAATCCCGCTGGATTGCTGCGTCACGAAGACAGAGGAAATGATGTTACCCTTCAGCCGTGTGTGCGTGTGTGGCACTATATGATGTGTAACTTGAATCCCCCTCTCCATATCATATATATATATATATATATATTTTTTTTTACTTCATTCTTTTCATTTCAAGGCTAATGATATAAGCGTGAACTCTCTCTCTCTCTCTCTCTCTCTCTCTCTCTCTCTCTCTCTCTCTCTCTCTCTCTCTGTGAATAAAAAACAAATCTCTCTCTCTCTCTCTCTCTCTCCCCCTCCCTCTCTCTCTAAATAAAAAACAAATCTCTCTCTCTCTCTCTCTCTCTCTCTCTCTCTCTCTCTCTCTCTCTCTCTCTCTCTCTCTCTCTCCTCTCACCCACACACACACACACACTCACACACACACCTTCCTCCCACTCACACACACACAAACACCCCCCCCCCTCCCCCAACACACACACACACACACACACACACACACACACACACACACACACACACACACATATCAGCACTGACCTGAAAGAATTTGACGGCAATTTTCAGACCCTCGTCGTTCTCCAAGTTCTGGATGCTGGCAATCTGACTCTGCATGGCCGCGATGTTGAACAGCATGCACACCTTTTCATACGCCGCCGACGCAATGGCTGCCAACAGTACATCACGCTTCAGTTTAGCGCATGTTTAAGAACCCACAGCAACAATTCAACAAGAAGAGTGAGTTACTTGCTCTTGGGTAAAAATTTCTAAAGAAAAGCAAGTCGTTCAAAGGAAACAAACAGCCAAAATAAAGACAGGAAAAATGATATCCTGCCCTCCTCCCCAAAATCTGGGGCAAACGTGTGCATACATGCAAGCATGCACACACTTACACGACATTCAAAATGTACACATACCACATCACCCCCCCCCCCCTCCAACACACACACACCAACACACACACACACACACAAAACACACACACACACACACACACACACACACACACACACACACACACACACACACACACAGCATATAAGAATTCTATAACCCTCGGAACCACAACGGACCACACACACACACACATTCACACACACACACACACATTCATACGCATTATAAGTGACAAAACACAAACTTTTAGTCACACACAAGTATCTGCTTTTCTTCTTTTCTCCCTTCATCTAATATCACTAATAGTGAAAAGACGTAAAATCTAAAGAACGAACGAACGAACACACACACAGAAGTCAACCATTCTTGGAAAAGAGCATTTTTTTTAAAACACAAAACAAGACAGTCAAGCCATACCCAGAGTTCTCTTTCCAGACAAAAAGGAGCCTTCATCAAAAGCATCCCTCCACTTGAACTGAACACGAATCTGCAACAACAGAGAACACAATCCAATCCAATCCAATCCAGTCCAATCTAATCCAATACAATCTTGTTTATAAACACTAACAGCCCTGCGGACCACAGAGGTCATATCGGGGCTGTCACTTCAAATAATTTTAAATTGGAATAAAGGAGGCGGTGGGGGGCGGGATAGCTCAGTGGTCAGAGCACTCACTTTCCCCAAGCTAAGGTTAAGCAGCATTGAGCGTGGTTACCCAGTTAACCCAGCTGTAAATGGGTACCTGCCCTCTTTAGGGTCAGGGAAGGTAAAGCAGTGAGAGAGAGGAGATGGGTGCCGCCCTCAATATGCTGGCCCCTGGAGAAGCTGAGGTCTCTGAAGCCTTGCTCCTCTATGACCACATGGGTTATGGGACACCTTTACCTTTAGTTCTTATAAAATCATCAACTCCTCTGTTGCTCCTTGTATCAATGCTCTGGCCAACCACAAGGGTCAGCCCTGCCAGGACTTGGGCATGGAACTGACAGTCCCTCACCCTCCTGGCTAAACTGACAAGGTATACTTTCCCATCTGCACTTGTCAACATGAGAGAAAAAGAAATGAATGAATAGAAATGCTGTTTCTTTTTCTTTTCTATTTTTTTTTAGGCATCACTTTTTTATATCATTATCATTCATCTTCACGGTCCCCTCCCCTTTCCTTCCTCTTGAAAAACGAGTGCAAAAGGGAGAATTTACATCCCACATTTGAGCTACTCATCCATCTATAAGTATAAATTTATTATATTGTCATCTATGCAGACCTGTCTATAAATGGGCACAGTCACACACGCACACAAATCTACAGAGCTCTCTCTCTCTCTCTCTTGCATGCATGCATGCATGCATGCATGCATGCATGCACGCACGCACGCACGCATGCACAACTTCTAAACTATATCAAATTATTATCACATAAAAGCACTCTGCTTAGCACAACCCTTTATGATGCAAATGTCCTAAGTTATTTTTGTCCAAAGTTCCCCAATGGTCAGAGTTTAGCACTCATGTATCATACGAGACCATTTTTGCCCACCACTAAGGCAGCCACATTCTGACTTCAGGGATGAATGGTCATGATCTATTTTAGAACAACAAGCTTACCTGGTTCTCAGCGATGGGAAGCTTGTTTTCGATGGCAACCAGCTGATCATAGTACCTGTAAACATCAACACAGAATGAGAATGTTATTATTTTGTCAATATTGCATTTCAGCTCACATTCACAATCTCAATACAAAAATAATGTCATATTTGGGCCAAGGCAAAATTTACAATTACACTATCAGCTTTTTTTATGTCTCCACATGTGCAACAGTGCATCGATACTTTTGCATGCACATTGTCAAGTACACTCAGTCTCACGCACGCAGGCACGCATGCGCACACACATGCACATACACATGTGCACGCGTGCACACACGTGCACACACAACACACACACACAAATGCATGCATAAGCAGAGCCTTTCCAGCCATTTCAGAGCCTACATTATGTATATGATGTATGCCATGTGCATCACACACACACACACACACAGTCACACACACACACACACACAACACACACACACACACACACACACACACACACACACACACACACACATACACACACACACATAGAAGACAGAAGGTAAGAAAAAAAAAGCATAAAATTTTGATAAAATTTAAACTCTGTTTTGTCAATTTTTTTCTGTTCAGTTAATGTGCTTAGAATTAAGAAATGTATGCCTCAGCTGTGAGCATGTCATTGTCTGTTACTTAGTGAGTTTGCTCCAGTCTGGTAAGTGAATCTTGTGTGAGTGTGTGTGTGTGTATCACATTGTGTGTGTGTGTGTGTGTGTGTGTGTGTGTGTGTGTGTGTGTGTGTGTGTGTGTGTGTGAGAGAGAGAGAGAGAGAGAGAGAGATTTATTTATTTTTATTTATTTATTTATTTATTCTTTTATATCGAGGATAACAGAATAAGCAATCATATGCTTTTTTTTCATCCGGTCCCCGTGTGTATGCAGTTTTGTAAATCATGTCATCTGTTCCCACCGGCACACGATGGCCTACTCTTACGAAAAGCGGAACAGGATTTAACGTGTGCGCAAGATGTTCTGCGTGCGTTCGCACACGGGGCCTCTGTTTAAAGTCTCATCCGAAGGAGAGAGAGAGAGAGAGAAAGAGAGAGAGAGAAAGAGAAAGAGAGAGAGAGAGAGGGACAGAGACAGAGAGACAGAGAGACAGAGACAGAGACAGAGAGAGAGAGAGAGAGAGAGAGAAAGAGAGAAAGAGAGAAAGCGAGAGAGAGAGAGAGAGAGAGAGAGAGAGAGAGAGAGAGAGAGAGAGAGAGAGAGAGAGAGAGAGAGAGAGAGAGAGAGAGAGAGAGAGAGGAGAGAGAGAAGAGCGAAGAGAGAGAAGCAGAGAGAGAGAGAGAGAGAGAGAGAGAGAGAGAGAGAGAGAGAGAGAGAGAGAGAAGAGAGAGAGAGGAGAATGAATGAAGAATGAATGAATGAATGAATGAATGAATGAATGAATGAATGAAATGATGAATGAATAATCTTTGAATGAATAATCTTTATTTTTCAAGGGTTACAGAGTAAGCATTACATACTTTTTTTCATCCGGCCCTTGCCCTGATCAGGAAATAAAGCTAAGAAACCCCCTCCCTACCCCTACATACCAGCATCACCACCACCAGCAGTTCAACCAATATTTTAAAAGAAGAAAACAGGATACATTTAACAAAACATGTCATCCTAACTGGATACACTGATAACTATTTAAACAAATGTGTGTGAGTGTGTGTGTGTGTGTGTGTGTGTGTGTGTGTGTGTGTGTGTGTGTGTGTGTGTGTGTGTGTGTATGTGTCACTCTGTGTGTGTATGTGTGTCAGAGAGAGAGAGCGTGCATGCGTGAGTGTGTGCGTGCGTGCGTGCATGCATGTGTGCATGCATGCATGTGTGCATATGTGTGTGTGCGTGCATGTCTGTATGCGCAAGCACACATGTGTATGCTAAAGTGTGAATACTTGCATGCATACATGTATACATGTACACACAGCATGTCAACAGTTCTAACCTCATTCAAGCGAAAGTGAATGAACATTGCAATACAATTTAGAATTACATGAAATGCATACTGTATAGTTATGCATGATGTATACAATGTTTTATGCATTGAATTGATATCATTACTGCACACTGTTTTGTGCATTGAATTGATATGATTACTGCACACTGTCCAGAAAGAACAATACAATGAACAATTAACAAGATAGAAAGATTGATGCAAAGAAAAATAAAAGACTAAGCAGTAAGGCTATAAGAAAACAATTCTTGATAACTGAGAGAGAGGAGAGAGAGAGAGAGAGAGAGAGAGAGAGAGAGAGAGAGAGAGAGAGAGAGAGAGAGAGAGAGAGAGAGAGGAGAGAGAGAGAGAGAGAGAGGGAGAGAGAGAGAGCGAACTTCACATGATTACAAAACGGTGCATAGAAACACTGAACACATAAGGCTAGCAATAGCATAGACAGTACCAAAAACAAACAAAAAGCAAGAAAAACAGACAAAAAAGTCTGCCATCTGTTAGTATGACTTAAGCCGTTAAGGGTCTAACTGTAACTTGTGTAAGCAAAAATCACTTTGTCTTTGTGCGTTAAAAAAAGAGGACAGAGTTGAGAGAACATACTGACATTATTTTTATAATAAAATACCATCTCATTAACACCATTTCATCAACAGTGGGGGACAGGATGGCCTGGTTGGTCAGAGCTTTGCGCACTTCTCTCCTGATCTGCTGATCCAGGTTCGAATCCTGTTCAAGTGGATATTTTCCCCTGGAGTTAACATCATTTGTGACGACTCCCCTCTCCCAAAAAGTCCTCTGGATGAGACTATAAACTGAGGTCCCATGTGTGAATGCATGCAAAACATCTTGCTCATACGTTAAAACCTGTTCTGCTTTTTGGAAGAGTAGGCCACTGTGTGCGGCTACCGGTAGGAACAGATGACAAAATTTACAAATCTGCATAGCATAGTCACAGGGACTGGATGTAAAAAAAATATATATTAAAAAAGCACATGACTGCTTATTCCCTTATCCCCCAAATAAAAAAAAAGAATAAGTAATGAATTTATAATAAATAAACAGAAAGCTCAAAACTTTATGAAACCACACATCAAAAATTACTCAGTGTACAGATAGATAGATCTCTTATTACTACTATCCAACTTATTTTCCTTTTACTGTTCAAAAGCCAGTTCCAAGACTATGTGATCTATAGATCATACAAAACTTCTATTTATCCAGGACACAATCTTCAAACTGTACACACCCTCTGAGTACACACACTCTGGTAAGACGTGGGTTCCTGAATATAGCTAGTTTCTTATACAGGTAGACTCTGTGTATTTGAATTGTTGCTTTTACTATATCGCAGGAGAATCAATATTTGCCTTAGTCCCCACTGCACTGCGTAACAGAAATCCTTGCCAGGGCGGTTGTGTGTGTGGTGGTAGTTTGAGAGATGTTGAGTAAGGGAAAGTGAGATGGAGAATGTGTGTGTGTGTGTGGGGGGGGGGGGGGGGGAGGGTGTGTGTGTGTGTGTGTGTGTGTGTGATGTGTGTGTGTGCGCAGTGCGTGGTGCATGCTGCGTGATGTGTGTGTACTCTGTGTATGAGTGTACTGTAAGTGTGAGAGAGTGTACTGTGTGTGTGCACGTGCATGCATGCGTGCATGCGTGCGTTGTGTGCATGTGTGTGTGCGTGTCATGCATGTGTGTGTGTACTCTGTGTGTATGAGTGTACTGTTGTGTGTGAGAGAGTGTACTCTGTGTGTGTGTGTGTGTGTGTGTGTGTGTGTGTGTGTGTGTGTGTGTGTGTGTGTGTGTGTGTGTGTGTGTGTTCTCTGTGTGTGTGAGTGTGTGTGTGTGTGTGTGTGTGTGTGTGTGTGTGTGTGTGTGTGTGTGTGTGTGTTGTGTGTGTGTGTTGTGTGTGTGTGTACTCTGTGTGTGTGAGTGTACTCTGTGTGTGTGTGTTCTGTGTGTGTGTGTGTACTCTGTGTGTGTGTGTGTGTGTGTGTGTGTGTGTGTGTGTGTGTGTGTGACTGTGTGACTGTGTGACTGTGTAACTGTGTGTGTCTGTGTGTGCAAGTCACCTTGTGTGTGCATGCGTGTGTGCGTGCATGTGTGCGTGCATGCATGTGTGCCTGCATGCGGCATAGATAATAAGACTGAGCGAGGAGAGAGACAGAAGAAAGCGAGAAACAGTATATGACCTAGACTACAGCTGTAGTATAAGTTACAAGTGCCACTGAGACTGAGTGTCGTAATTTTGAAACAGTAATTGCATCATGAACGAATGACTCTGACTAGTCCGAGTGTGTTGGTATACAGCAGAAGCCCACACATGTGGGTGTGTTCTGTCAATGTCACGTTCAAAGATAGAGATCAGACTGTGTTTACTTTATAACTTAAGATGAGAGAGAAAGGAAAAGGGAAGTAATAGCATTATCAACAATGGAGGAGAGAGAGAGGGAGGCTGACACAGAGAGAGAGTGTGTGCGTGGGGGGGGGGGTACTTGGTGCACATGTGTGTGTGTCACTGTGTGTGTGTGTGTTACCCGTGTGTATCATGTATGAGTACATGTGTGTACGCGTGTGCGTGCATGCGTGTGTGTGTGTGTGTGCGCGCGCGCGCGCGCGCGCAGCGCGTGCGTGCGTGCGTGTGTGTGTGCGCGTGCGTGTGTGTGTGCGTGCGTGCATGTGTGCGTGTGTGCTTGTGTTTGTGTGTGCATGTGTGCATGCGTACATTGTGTGTGTGTGTGTGACACCATGTTTTTCAATTTCACATGCACACATGTGAACCTACAGGCTACACACAAGTGAACGCACACACCCATACATGTATGTCACATACACGCTGTAACTTTGCGGCAAGAATTTAAAGTACACACATGTGAACACACATGTATTGTGTACACTATCCCGGGTATCCCACACAGTGTGTAACTAGTACTCCATACACGTGTGTACTCTGTATCATATGTCAGCAATATCAAATCTTGACCATTCTATTCCGTTCCACTAACTGAACTAGCCAGTCCTTGCCCAGATTGGGCATAATAAACCTGGACCCTAGCACTGTAGTAACACTAATACCCTGAGCAAACTTCTTCCCTGTTCTGTTCTCTAAACCAAAGCAAAGGTACGACAACTACTGAACTAGGAAGTCCAGATAAAGTGTTAGCGCTAGTGTTACATACATATGCTGAGGGAGAAAGCAGTCTTCCTTTGTCAGTTTTGTGTTTACCCTATTATTGCTGATGTTAGGGGTTTTTTTCTACTGAACTCAGAAATCAATGAAAGAATGAATGAATGAATTCGTGAATTCATAAATGAATGAATGAATCTAAATTTAAATGAAAAAATGAATGGTGAACTGGAAATGCAATGAATTATTTTTATGAATCATGGATGAATAGATCGATTGATCGATCGATCGATCGATTGACAGGTTGATTGATTAATTAATCTGTATATAAATGGTCATTTGCAGGAGACTATAAACCAAGGCCTCATGTGTGAACACACAGAGAATATCTTGCGAAGACGTTAAAAGCCTGTTCCGCCTTTTGGAAGTTGGTCATTTCGTGTCGGTAGGAACAGATGACAATACTAGTACATGATTACTAGTCAATAGCTTTAAAAATGCATGCACAAAGGTGTGTTTAGACACCATCCTTGGAATTTATTTTTAATCTATTTTAATTTATTCTAATTTCTATTTTATTCTTTTATTTTGAGAATAATGGAATAAGTGCTCTAGTCTTGAGTTTTTTTAAAATCCAGAAGATAATGTCAACAGCAATTACTAAATTAATAAGTACTACTGTGTTATTTGCTCAGGAGGGGGGAGGGGTCTACATTTTCTTTGAAACAGCGTGGGTTTGACTGAGTTGCAAGAAAACACAGGGAAATCTCCAGCACTGTATCAGAAAAAAAGTTTTATTTCTGGACAATAAATTTACCGATCCATCCCAAATTCAACCACCAATCCTTTACTTTTCTCATTGCTCAGGAAAGAACAGGGAGGGAGCATCACAAATACATTCATGACTTCAAAAATGAAATGTTAAGTTTTCTGTGGAAGTGCATCCACCTAGATAACTTACACACAAGTTGCAGGTTTTGATAAACAGCACCCCCACCCCCTGCCTGCCCCCTTAATTCCTCCCTCTGCCCCACCCTTCTCATCTATTTATTAGACTGTTTCTAGAGCACTTGATGATCAATCAGGGTGCTACTGCCAGTTGTCGTTTTTTTCAGATGAGACAATAAACAGAGGTCCTATTTATCAAATCATCATATGATCATGTATGACATGTAATATATAAATATTATACATTTCACACCAACACCAAAAAGCATTCACTTGGATCAAGATCTGAAACTACTTTTGGTATTGGTAGCAAAAGGCAAGCACAATAATTAAGGTTAGAAACAGGTCCAAAAGTGGCTAAAATCATGTATTTTTTAGAATTAAAAATTGCTGGATACATTCATGGAGCTCTTCCTGTAGAATTTAAAGAATTCAGGTTATAAAAATGTCTGTAGAAACAGGCTACTTCTACTTGTTTCTAGATAAAAAGGTTTAGGAATTTGAAACATTTAGTTTTTGTGGCCATATTGGATTGTTTCCATGGCAACAGTGCAGAAAACTGAGTAATCCTTTGATTTTTAGGCTTTACAAGTGATGCCTTTCAATATATATCTCATTATATCAATATGGTATGACTTTTAACATGGGCTTGTAAACAAAATTTCATCAGTTTCCACCCCCATGTCCCACCTTAAAGTTAAAGCAATTTAAGTGTACGGAGTGGGAAATAAAAAAAGTTTGCAGTCATGAAGGTTATCATATAATATATATATATCATGGCATATGGATGAAAATTGAAATCATCACACAGTAACTGAGTAAGTATTCAACATATCCACAACCCAATGCTACTTTCTACGAAGAACACCAGTATAAAAAAAAGGCTTCCCCGTTGAGTTATCTAGCCACAGATGATAGCCAAGATCTGTCTATATCAGTCACTCATTCACTGTGACAGTGTGCGTGTGAAGGTTGGTTGGGCATTCACTGTTTGTGTTGGCGATATCATATCACTTTCGACCTTAAAGTTTAACTAGTTTAGAAGTCAAAGCATAAAGTATTTATATTTTTAACTCTTGATGACGAAACAGTGCTTGCAACTGTAGATAAAATCTGATACTTAGCTGCATTGTTAAAATCTAATACTTAACACAATAACGAAAAAAAGAAGACCTGTCAGTGCCACACAAGACACAGATCAAATTCTAAGCACAAGCATTAGATCACTGATGATGACAATCAATCATGGACATTGATTGATTGATTTATTCTTTTATTCTTTTATATCAAGGATAATGGAATAATCACTCTTGTGCTTTTTTACATGATCCAGTCCCCGTGTGTATGCACTATGCAGTTTTATAAATGTCATCGGTTCCCACCGGCACACGATGGCCTACTCTTATGAAAAGCGGAACAGGATTTAACATTGAAGGAAGTAGAAACTTATGACTAAGACTGTAACTGTGTAAGAGTTATGGTAATTTTGTAGCCATAGTTGGCATAGAGAAAAGCTGATCAAGAATTAAGGATGTTAACAGGGTTCTGGATTTTGTTGTTGTTGTGATTAAATTAACGTCCCAGAAGAGATTTCCGATTTAGGGACTGTTGGGTTCTGGATTACGCTACAGTACTTAAGTACTATTACTGATGCTACTGCTCCTCCTGCATTCTACAGAGCTCTTCTAAACAAAGTATAGGCCTACCACAGCAGACTTTGTGATCTGGTTCTAAAGACAGTAAAGTTCAAACTGAAAAAAATGCCTTCATTTCAAAGTATTTAAAAACAAAACTCATGAATCTTAGGATACATCTTCTAAAACATGTAATACTTTAAGTATGAATAGATCTACACCACTGTTTTAGCAGATCAAACTATTCGATTTCCGGGTATCAATTTTCAGTTCATCAGATTTCATGATTCGCTTTCAGTAGGAAACTTCAGTGTTCATCACGGAAAAAAGGAGTTGAAAGATAACATATCATAACGCTAAAAATCTTAGGGACACGCCTTAATGACTATTGTTACAGAATCTATACGATGCCTGACGTGTGATTTCTACGAGTCATATGATTCTGAAGCGCACGCCAAAATGAAAATGGAATTTAAAACTGCAAACTCACCGGTACAGTACTTCCAGAGCGGATTCATGCTTATCCACCGATTTGGAGATCATCAAGTTCCGAAGTTTGCTAAACTCAGTCAAAGCATTGTTGTAATCGTCTGGATTAGCTTGCGTGAAAGTATTCTGGATGAAATTTCTCAGTGGTTTTACCAAATCTACTTCGTAGGTTTTCTTCAGCGGAATGGCTAACATGGACGCCATCTTGCTTTGTGCAGTGTTTGATCACGTGGGGTGGAGTTTTATAAATACTCCCATAGTGACGTCATGGTGTTATGTGTCTGTGTCATGGTCGAAAAATACCACCGTCTTTAGCCAATGTACACGTGCCAGTCAGTGACATTGCGAAATAGCAATGCGACATGTCCACATCAAACTAGCCTAGGCTATATCTCTAGGCTATAAGTCCTTCGGATGAGACTTTAACCGAGGCCCGTGTGCGAACGCACCAGACATCTTGCGCACACGTTAATCCTGTTCCGCTTTTCGTAAGAGTAGGCCATCTTGTGCCGTGGAACAGATGACAATATTTACAAAACTGCATACACACGGGACCGGATGAAAAAAAGCACATGATTGCTTATTCGTACCTCGATATAAAAGAATAAAAAAATAGATAAAAAATAAATAAATATATTTCGGCAATTCATTCAGTTTTGATCTCAATTTACTGTACAATGTGTGTGTGTGTGTGTGTGTGTGTGTGTGTGTGTGTGTGTGTGTGTGTGTGTGTGTGTGTGTGTGTGTGTGTGTGTGTGTGTGTGTGTGTGTGTGTGTGTGTTTCTATCTGTCTGTCTGTCTGTCTGTCTGCCCGCCTGCCTGTATGTATGTGTGTGTTGTGTGTGTGTGTGGTGTGTGTGTGTGTGTGTTTGTGTGTGTCTGTCTGTCTGTCTGTCTGTCTGTCTGTCTGTCTGTCTGTCTGTCTGTCTGTCTGCCAGTGTGTGTGTGTGAGTGTGTGTCAATCAATCATCAATCAATCAATCAATCAATCAATCAATCAAATTTTTATTTCCAGATGGTACATTGAATAAGCATCGATTTGCTTTTATCCATCAAGCCATCTATCTAAAGAAAAGAAAAAAATCAAAACAACAACAACAATCAAAACAAAACAAAACAAAAAAGCCCAACAAAAAACAAAGTAGAAAATCACTAGCAAACAATAAAACCAACAAAAGAAAAAAAAGGGGAAAAAAGAAACAAATAAAACAACAATAACAAACATTTCACCAACATTAATTAGCTAACATGATTTCAACAGCTTTACAATAAAATATGCCTATAGATAATACAAGCAACAACAATATCAGCAAAAACAACCAAAAGAAAAAAAAAACACTCCCACTCAAAAGCCATACACACACGCGCACACACACACCACACACACACACACACACACACACACACACACACACACACACACACACACACACACACACACACACACACACACACACACACACGCGCGCGCGCGCGCACACACACGGTTTGCGCTCATCCACTCAGCACGTATACTCGTAGGTACATGCACACATTTAGAGTCTTTTAAAAAATCATATAGTGTAACAAAAAAAAAACAACAAAAAACCCCCCAGCTTATATCAGTTACAATGTAACCCAAAACCATTATTTAAGACTTAAAAAAAAAGAATCCATGAAATGCCAATAAGCAATTTATGTCAGATTACAATAACTCTATACTTCAGTTCATGCTTTATATTTTTAGAAGGAAGATAAGGAAAAAACAACAAACGCAAAAATACCTTATAATAATGCCCATCATCACTGAGAGGAAATAACATATGTGTGTGTGTGTGTGTGCGTGTGTGTTGTGTGTGTGTGTGTGTGTGTGTGTGTGTGTGTGTGTGTGTGTGTGTGTGTGTGTGCGCGCGCGCGCGCGCGCGCGCATCCTTATTGACATAGGTACATAAGGGATGCAGAGTCGCTTTACATGCATTCACTGTAAAAGCTGATTTACATATTTATGTCTTCTCCTGTATAGTTGCTTTTTACAGAAAAAATATAGTTATGTTCATCTTCGTGCAGCACATTAAAACACACACCCCGTCCCGGTGGGACGGATAGCCTAGTGGTCAGAACATTGCGCTGGCAATTTGACGACCCGGGTTCGAGTCCGGTCGAGGAAATTTTTCTCCTGGAGTTAACATCAGCGCTGACTTCACTCTCCCCAAAAGTCCTTCGGATGAGACTTTAAAACCGAGGCCCCGTGTGCGAACGCACGCAGAACATCTTGCGCACACGTTAAATCCTGTTCCGCTTTTCGTAAGAGTAGGTCATCGTGTGCCGGTGGGAACAGATGACATTTCCAAAACTGCATACACACGGGGACTGGTTGTAAAAAAGCACATGAGTGCTTATTCCATTAATCTCGATATGAAAGAATAAATCAATCAATCAATTAAATCTACACATTCACACACATACACACGTGTAGGCTATGTGTGTGTGTGTGTGTGTGTGTGTGTGTGTGTGTGTGTGTGTGTGTGTGTGTGTGTGTGTGTGTGTGTGTGTGTGTGTGTGTGTGTGTGTCTGTGTCTGTGTGTGTGTGTGTGTGTGTGTGTGTGTACGCGCGTGCGCGCGCGCGCGTGTGTGTGCGTGCCGTGCTTGCGTAGCCTACGTGTGCGTGTGTTTGCCACAAATGTGCACGCACGTAATGTTGCATTTGTAAAACCTTAGCAGCTCTGTTCTCTTTGTTTCGCATTGGTTCAATGTTTGAGACAGGTTCAGACAACCGTGTTCCTGAAATGGGCTGTTAGTCTGAAAGTCAGTAGTAGTAGTAGGCACCCATCAGTCTCGGAAGACTATGGAGTTGCGCTCTAGTCTTTTGAGCGCAAAGCCTGGGTAAGTAGCCTAAGTATGGAGGGCAAGCTGTTACCTATGCAGCAGACACCCCCCCCCTCCCCCCTCCCCCCCTCTCCACGCCACTGGAATGATCTATTGGAAAGGCAGTCGCCGATACGAATGGTTCCAGTACCGTCGCAGGAGCCACCAGAACGTTGCCATTTTATAGGCTACAGCCCCGAACCGCCATGGGGACTCCCAACTCCCCGATTTTTTCTCAGGGATGGTGTCTGAACACGTCGTGACGACACCTATGTGTATGCTGGTTTTCTTTTATAATTTTGTCATGCGCTCCAACCGGCACACGATGGCCTGTTCTTCCGAAAGGCGGAACGGGGTTTTAACGTGTGCGCAAGATGTTCTGCGTGTGTTCGCACACGGGGCCTCGGTTTATAGTCTCATCCGAATGACCGGTAATCAGGGGTCGGGATAACCTAGGGGTCAGGGTGATGCACATTGCGCCCGTGATCTGCTGACCCGGGTTCGAATCTTGTTCAAGAGGATTTTTCCTCTGGAGTTAACAGCAATGCCGACTCCACTCTCCCCAAAAGCCCTTCGGATGAGAATATAAACCGAGGCCCCGTGTGAGAACGCATGCAGAACATCTTGCACAGACGTCCCGCTTTTCGCAAGAGTAGGCCATTGGGTGCCGGTGGGAACGGATGACAAAATTGACAAAACTGCATAGGCCCTATAGGCTACACGGGGACTGGATGTAAAAAAGCTCATGAATCCTTATTCCATTATTCTCGAAATTAAGGATAAAATAGATAAATGAATAAGATAAATATTTGATTACTAATGCGGACAAATGTGACAGGGAAACAGATACACAGAATTACAGACCAGGAAAAGAAAAGCAAAATTGGGCGGCGCCATTTTGATAAGGAAACAAACAAAACACACACACACACACACACACACACACACACACACACACACACACACACACACACACACACACACACACACACACACACACATATATATATAATCTCTCTCTCTCTCTCTCTCTCTCTCTCTCTCTCTCTCTCTCTCTATATATATATATATAATATAATATATATATATATATATATATATATATATAATATATCAGCTGTCTTTTGATTATGATTTGTATCAATCAGTATTGTAATTGCCCATCAGGGGATGATTAAAGTGTTTTTGACTTGACTTGACAAGTGACTGAAGCTTCGATCTTAGGTCTGTTAAAAAGCTGAAGCCAAGATAAGTGGAGTCCAAAAGGAAGGCTCTGAATGGACAGTCCAGTTAAAGTCGTCTGGCCACCTGTTTGGGTTCTCAGGGTTAATTTTTAGGTCGAGTTGATCACTGCGAAAACGTCCACTTTTTTTGTGTGTCGGACATTTGGTGTGGAGTAGACGTTTGTGAGTATGTCTTTGTTTTACTGTTGCTCTTCTTCTTTATTTTTGTTTTGTTTTGGGTCATGTTTGGTCCGGTTGTATTATTGTAATGTTTGTCTGTTTGCTGTTTGGTAGGTTTCTTTTTTCAGGGGAGGGGGGTAGCTCAGTGGTCAGAGCACTCGCTTTCCCCCACCTAATGTTAGGCAGCATCGAGCGTGGTTACCTATTGGATGAGTGACCGTTTGCGTGCCTTGGCTTCTGTACAGTTCCCCCAGTTTGCCCAGGTGTAAATGGGTACCTGCCCTCTTTAGGGACAGGGAAGGTAAAGCAGTGAGGGAGAGGAGATGGGCGCCGCCCTCAATATGCTGGCCCCTAGAGAAGCTGAGGTCTCTGATGCCTCGCTTCCTTACGACCACATTGGCTATGGGACACCTTTACCTTTTTTTTTTTTTTTTTTTCTTTCACTTTTGGGGGTTTTTTTAGGGGGTAGTAGTGATTTGTTCTGTTTTATTGGTGTTGTTACTACTGCTGCTGGTGGTTTTGTTATGGTTTGGTCTTATTGTCAGTGAGTGTCGTTTGTTATTCCTAGCGTTGTATCAGACTATTAATTTTGGCAGTCCTTGATGTCAATTGGTAGAGATGGTGTGTGTGTGTGTGTGTGTGTGTGTGTGTGTGTGTGTGTGTGTGTGTGTGTGTGTGTGTGTGTGAATGTGTATGTTTGGGTGTGTGTGTGTGTGTGTGTGTGTGTGTGTGTGGTGTGTGTGTGAGTGTGTGAGTGTGTGAGTGTGTGTGTGAATGTGTAAATGTGTATGTGTGTGTGAATGTGTGCGTGTATGTTTGGTGTGTGTGTGTGTGTGTGTGTGTGTGTGTGTGTGTACGTATGCGCGCGTACGTGTGTTTGTTTGTGTGTGTGTGTGGGGGGGGGGTAATTTTTTGTGTGAATGTGTGTGTATGTGCGTGTATGAGAGAGAAAAAGTGTGTGTGTGTGTGTATGTGTGTGTGTGAGTGAATGTGTTGTGTGTGTGAGTGAATGTGTGTGTGTATGTGCGTGCGTGAGTGTGAGTGTGAGTGAGTGAGTGTGTGTGTGTATATGAAAGAGAAGAGAGAGAAAAGAGAGAGAGAGAGAGAGAGAGAGAGAGAGAGAGAGAGAGAGAGAGAGAGAGAGAAAAGGAGAGAGAGAGAGAGAGAGAGAAGAGAGAGAGAGACGCTTTTTAAACGCTTAACGCTTTAACAATTTATTGTCATTGCCAATCTCGGCCTTTTGACAAGGGAGGTAACACAAATATCCGTGATGGAAACATTACATAAAAAGTGACTTAAGTGAACAATACAACTAAGTTTACTGAAAAAAAAAGGATACTCTCATTTCTAACACACAAGTATTGGCGTCATTCCCATTGCAAATCAAATACAAAGAAAGAAAACAACAACAACAACAACAATATATAAGCAAACAAAAAAATAGATACTGGTTCGGAATCGACCATCCTTTTAAATTTCATGATACAAAATATAACAACAACCTGGAACATCTGGCTTGAAACACACATT
>CM060343.1:31273985-31283985 GCA_030674155.1 Stramonita haemastoma
TCAACATTTCACCGGTAATGCTGTACAATGTTTGACAAACAACAAGAACAACAACTTTTGTTCTTTCATGATATAGTTGTCCCTGGTGAAAAAAAAAATTTCTGCAAGAATAACAAACCCAGTCTGACAGCCTCATTGATGTGTGTACGTAGAGAAAAAATAAACTTGGTGGCGCTTAACCGTGGCGACAAGTTTTCTTGTAGCATGAATGCGGAGCAAGCTGAATTTGAAGCAGTCTGCTTGGAGTGTTAATCCTGTTCTGTGATACATAGTATTCTAGTGCTTCTTTGCTTCTTTACACTTCAGCATTTTACACTCAAATACTTAGCTTTCCAGAAAGGACCCCCGTCCTCCACTCCCCAGAAAAAATGAAAAAGCCCCAATCAAAAAACTGCCACCCATCCCTGAAGGCGGATTGCGGCCACCTTTATGGTGGGCACCAAAAACACAAAAAACAACAACAACAACAAACGGTCACATACACAAAAATAACTCACCATTGGTGAACGTCGGAGCTTTAAGCAAGAGACGAAGGAACGACCACCCAAAAAAAGCTCCCTCCCCCCCCCCACCCCCCGACACCCCCCCCCCTCCCCCCCCTCCCCCCCCCCTTTTTACAAAGAGGCCGAATTTTCATCTGGGTGAATTTCAAGAATATTAAAGCAAAAAAAAAAAAAATGGAACACCCCCCCCCCCCCCCCCACACACACACACACACACACACCTACCCCCACCCCATGTTTTCAAAGAGGCCAAAATTTTTATCTGGGCGAATTTCAAGGAATAATATGTAGTGCCAAAAAAGAGAGAGAAAAAAAAAAGCTGGAACCCTCACCCAACCCCCTCCGCCCCCCAAAAAGAAGTTGGGTTTTTTTTTTTCAAAGAGGCCGAATTTTCATCTAGGCAAATTTCAAGGAAGAGGTCATCAAAAACTAAACAAAACAGAAAACTCCCTCCGCCCCCCAAAGAGGTTTTTTTTTTCTCTTTTTTTCAAAGAGGCCGAATTTTCATCTGGGCATATTTAAAGAAAGAGGTTTGTAAAAAAAAAACCACACAAAAAAAGCTGAATCCCCCTCCCCCTACCCCCTCCCCCCAAACCCTACAATTTCCTTTTTCAAAGCGGCCGAATTTTCATCTGGGCGAAATTCAAGGAATATGTAGTCCTAGAAAATAAAAGAAAAGGATGGACCGTGCCCCCCCCCCTTTTGCCCCCCCTTCGCCCCCCCTCCCTCCCTACCCCCACCTCCCCCCCCCCCCCCCCTCTTTTTCCCTCTCGCCATACCACCCCCCACCCCACCCCCCCCCCCCCCAAACCCTACCTCCCGGCACGATTTTCTTCTTTTTCAAAGAGGCCGAATTTTCATCTGGGCGAATTTCAAGGAAGAGTTAGTCCAAAAAAGTAAAAAAAAAAGAAAGAAAAAACTGGAATCCCCCTACCCCCTACCCCTACCCCCCCCCCCCCTCATCCCCCAACCCCCCCCCCCCCCCTACAAACCCTATCCCCCGGCACGATTTTCTTCTTTTTCAAAGCGGCCGAATTTTCATCTGGGCGAACTTCAAAGAGTAGGAGGTGCCGTGCCAGAATTTCCAGGTGATGCCGGACTTGTCGGCGTTGTCACTGGTGGGTTTGTACACGCCGCACAGATTGGAGGAGGCGCATTTGGTGTACCACCACCCCCCCTTCAGCTTGACGGCGCAGTGTTTGTCCTCCCAGATGTCGTTGTCTCTGTCGTAGGTGCTGAACTGCATCCCGGAATGGTCCGTTAGACTGTCGTCTGTTAAAAAAAAATTGATGAAAATTGATCAAGAACAGTCGAAAATGCGATTAATTATAAAGAACAGTCCAAAATGCCATTCATTATAAAGAACAGTCGAAAATGCCATTCATTATAAAGAACAGTCCAAAATGCCATTCATTATAAAGAACAGTCCAAAATGCCATTCATTATAAAGAACAGTCCAAAATGCCATTCATTATAAAGAACAGTCCAAAATGCCATTTATTATAAAGAACAGATCAAAATGCGATCCATTATAAAGAACAGTCCAAAATGCCATTTATTATAAAGAACAGTCTAAAATGTGATTCATTATAAAGAACACTCCAAAATGCCATTCATTATAAAGAACAGTCCAAAATGCGATTCATTATAAAGAACACTCCAAAATGCAATTCATTATAAAGAACACTCCAAAATGTGATTGATTATAAAGAATTGTCAAAAAAGCGATTAATTATGAAGAACACTCCAAAATGCGATTGATTAAAAAGAACTGTCAAAAAAGCCATTAATTATGAAGAACACTCCAAAATGCCATTCATTATAAAGAACAGTCCAAAATGCGATTCATTATAAAGAACAGTCTAAAATGCGATTCATTATCAAGAACAATCTAAAATGCGATTCATTATAAAGAACAATCTAAAATGCGATTCATTATAAAGAACAGTCTAAAATACGATAACAACAATATAATGACTATACTCACTGGCAGCCCCCTCCACGAACTCTAAACGCAGACGATAATTATCGGCACCGGAAGCCACAGAGAAGTTGGTGTAGGTGGCGTTGCGCTGTTCGTCACTCCAATCCGCCAAGTCTATGACCAGGTCATACTTGTGATGACGTGTCAGTCTGTGCAGATCCTCCAATCCTGAAAAACATGGTTATATTTATTCAGTTGTTGTGGTTGTGGTGGTGGTGGTTGTTGGTGGTGGTTGGTGGTGGTGGTGGTTGGTGGTGGTGATGATGGTGGTGGTTGGTGATGATGGCGGTGGTTGGTGGGGATTAACAAGAAGTATAACAACAATAAAACAACAATGACAGATGATATGTGATGATGATGAATGATGATGATGATAAATAATATGATAATGATAATAATAAATAATAATAAATAATAATAATAATAATAATAATAATAATAATAATAATAATAATAATAATAATAATAATAAGGAGGAGGAGGAGGAAGAAGAAGAAGAAGAAGAACAACAACAACAACAACAACAGCAACAACAACAAGACAAAGAAGAAGAAACAACAACAACAACAAAAGACCAGCAACAACAACAACAACACAACCACAACCACCACCACAACAAACAACAACAACAGTAACAACAGTTACAACAACAAAAACAACCAACAAAACAACAACAACAACAACAACAAACAGGAAGAACAACAACAGTAACAACAAAAACAACAACAAAAGAAAACTACCAACCACCACCACCACAAACACAACAACAAAACACCCCACAACCACCACCACCAACACCACCAACAACAACAACACAACAACAACAACAACAACAAGAATGCCACTTACCGAACCAGAAATCTTCTTGCAGATTGCCGAAGCCCGCTACATATTGATCCCAGTTCCGGGTGAAGTTGATACCGCCTTTCTGCCTCCGCAAAATGACCTGTTGAAGACAGAGAGAGCATGAGAGAAAAACCGCAACACATGGGGACTAGATGTAAACAAAAAACACACGAGTGCTTATTCCATTATCCTCGAAATAAAAGAATAAAGAAAGAAAGTAAAGAGAAATGGGTGAGACAGAAAGACAGAAGGGGGGGGGGGGGGAGAGAGGGGGAAAGGAAGAGGGGAGGGAGCGATAGAGGGGGGGAGGAGAGAGAAGAAAGCAGATGAGAGGGGGGGGAGAGGGCGAGAGGGGGAGAGGGGGAGAGAAGGGTAGAGGGGAGAGAGAGGGGAGAGAAGAGCAGAGAGGGGGAGAAGGAGAGGAGAGGAAAGATAAGAGGGAGGAGAGAAGGGGGGGAGAGAGAGGGTGGGGAGAGAAGAGGGGAGAGAGAGAGAGATAGAGGGAGAGAAAGATCGAGAGAGAGAGAGTGGAAGGAGTGAAGGAGAGATGGAAAGAGAAACGGACAGATGAATACTATAAACCGAGGTTCCGTGTGTGAGCGCACACAGAACATCTTGCCCACCGTTAAAACCCGATCCGCTTTTCAAAATAGTAGGCATTGTGTGCCGGTGGGAACCGATACAAACTTGACAAAACTTTATACACACGGGGACTTGAGGTTAAAAAAAAAAAAAAAAAAAAAAGCACAGAGGGCTCATTCTATCATCCTTGAAATAAAAGAATGAAATAAAATGAAATGAATATAAATAATCCCCAGGTAACACCAAAAAAAGCGTCAGAACAAAGGATCATGAACACTTGTACCCCGCCCCCCCCCCCCCCCCCCCCTAAAAAAAAAGGAAATTAAAATTCCACATGGGCAAAAAAAAAAAGAAAACCCACCTCACAATGCACATCCCAGTGTTGTATCACTACCTGGTCGCCAGAAGAAAATGTCTTACAACGTCCAGAAAGAAACGATTTGTAAAATTTGATTTAAAAAAAAGAAAGATCAGAAAATGGACTGGGAAAGCAAAACACTAAACAAGAGAGATGATAGACATGTCAGGAACAAGACAAAAACAAAGAGAGGGATAGAAAAAACGGAAATTTGTAGCTAAAAATTTCCAGGAGGAAAGAATGCTATTTATACTGAAAGAACCCCCGGTATGCCCGGGGGGGGGGGGGGGGGAGGGTTCCTATGGAATTCACGCTATTTCTCACTCCAAGGCGACCGAAAGTTCTCCCGGTCAGTTTTTTCACCGGGTCAGTTTTTTCACTGGGTCAGATTTTTTACCAAGTCAGATTTTCATCGGGTCAGATTTTTCACCAGGTCAGATTTTTCACCAGGTCACCAGGTCAGATTTTTCACCAGGTCAGATTTTTCACCAAGATTTAGTGTCAGCACTCAGAGGCACTACCCAGCATGCACTGATGTTTGACCACACATTGAGCTAAGCAGTAGCAATCTTTCCACTGGCTGCCTGTGCCACAGAGAGTAAATTATAAGATCAGTACCCTCTGTTGCAAATGTCTCTACAAAACAGCACCTGCCTACCTCTGTGAATGTCTTCACCCGTAAACTCCTTCTCGTTTCTTCTGCTCTGCTGCAGATACCTTGCGCTTACAAATCTATCTATCTATCTATCTATCTATCTATCTGTCTGTCTGTCTGTCTGTCTGTCTGTCTGTCTGTCTGTCTGTCTGTCTGTCTGTCTGTCTGTCTGTGTGTGTGTGTGTGTGTGTGTGTGTGTGTGTGTGTGTGTGTGTGTGTGTGTGTGTGTGTGTGTGTGTGTGTGTGTTGTCTCTCTCTCTCTCTCTCTCTCTCTCTCTCTCTCTCTCTCTCTCTCTCTCTCTCTCTCTCTCTCTCTTCTCTCTTCTGTCTTCTTCTGTCTGGTCTGTCTGTCTGTCTATCTATCTATCTATCTATCTATCTATCTATCTATCTATCTCTGTCTTTTTGTCTGTCTGTCTGTTCTGTCTGTCTGTCTGTCTGTCTGTCTGTCTGTCTGTCTGTCTTTCTGTCTATCTATCTATCTATCTATCTATCTATCTATCTATCTATCCTTTAGTCTGGCGACCGTGGGGGCACCCTGAAGACTTGACAAGTTCCCTCCATTCCTCTCTCTGTTCTGCATTTCTCAAAATTTGGTTGAGTTCTAGGCCTGTCCATTCGCTGATGTCCTCCCATCTCTTCCTTGGCCTGCCTCTTTTTTTCCTCCTTGGAAATACCTAGATTCACAATCAATCCACCGTTAGCCGCCGCTCTTTCTCAATTTCTGGTCCATCAATCTGGAATGACCTCCCTCTCTCTCTTCGCCAAAAGCCAACTTATGACACTTTTAAATCCAGCCTCAAGACATATTTATTTCAAACCTAAGACTGTCCCCGTCTGTTTTCAGTTCTTATCTTTCCCTGCCTTAAACAGCCGAAATCCCCATCACCCTGCCAAAGTGTATTTATTTATTTATTTTATTTATTTATTCTTTTATATCGAGGATAATGGAATAAGCATTCATACGCTTTTTTACATCCAGTTACAGTGTATAACGTGTGTGAATGTGTGTGAATGTGTATGTGTGTATGTATGTGTGTATGTGTGTGTATATATATATATAAATATATATGCGTGCGTGTGTGTGTGTGTGTGTGTGTGTGTGTGTGTGTGTGTGTGTGTGGTGTGTGTGTGTGTCGCGCGCGCGCGTGTAAACATAGGAGCTCTAGCCATGGAAGCGAAAACAAAAAACCAACAAAACAGACAAACAAACAAAACAGACAAACAGACATTCAGACTTACGATCCATTCTCCATCACAGACCACTTGTTTGTGTATTCTCAGTTTGGGATCCACAATGGTCTGAATCCCCGAAAACTTGCACTTGGGCTCGTTGACTGTTACACACACACACACACACACACACACACACACACACACACACACACACACACACACACACACACACACACACATATATATATATATATATTATATATAATATATATTATATATATATATATATATATATATATATATATATATATATTCACACGCACGCAAGCAAGCACACACAATCACGCACACTATACAATGCAAAAAAAATTTCAAACATAAAAAGCACAGCACCGTTGGTACTAGTCATTATATGCGAATAAGGAGAAAAGCTTTGAAATGTCAGTGTTAGTGCATCGTTTACCTTGAGACATTGAGAAGATGTTTTTTCGAGAAAGTGTTACTTAGTTTGTGTAGATGGGGCTAGCCATTTTAGTTCATCCTGTAAGATAATAGGCCTACTAAAACAGCGGTGTTTATACACCTGATTGATTAAAGTATAATCAAAATGAAGGGAAGATAGCTGGTGTTTTTTTAAGCGAGTTGCTATGAACCACGATTGGATTTTGTCAGACTGTATTATCGTACAGTTTGAGTTACATCTCTCTGATATTTCCTGAACACTTTGCTAGAGACAGGTTCTCATAGCTTATGTGTCGTTTCCAGGGATTCGATTTGAATAATCATCAGCAGTTAGGTTAGTTGTGATTTCTGTGTTTGATAAGGATGATGGCAGATTATCAATGTAGATGGAAAAGAGGAGTGGACAGAGAGAGAGAGAGAGAGAGAGAGAGAGAGAGAGAGAGAGAGAGAGAGAGAGAGAGAGAGAGAGAGAGAGAGAGAGAGAGAGAGAGAGAGAGATTCTTTTATATCGAGGATAACAGAATAAGCAATCATGTGCTTTTTTACATCCAGTCCCCGTGTGAATGCAGTTTTGTAAATATTGTCATCTGTTCCCACCGGCACACGATGGCCTACTCTTACGAAAAGCGGAACAGGATTTAACGTGTGCGCAAGATGTTCTGCGTGCGTTCGCACACGGGGCCTCGGTTTAAAGTCTCATCCGAAGGACTTTGGGGGAGAGTGGAGTCAGCACTGATGTTAACTTCAGGAGAAAAATCCCCTCGACCGGACTCGAACCCGGGAGAGATAGAGAGAGAGAGAGAGAGTGAGCGCGGTGCGCGTGCACGTGTGTGTGAGAGAGGAGTGGCGGCGTGCGCGTGCACGTGTTGTGTGTGTGTGTGTGTGTGTGTGTGTGTGTGTGTGTGGTGTGTGTGTGTGTGTGTGTGTGTGTGTGTGTGTGTGTGTGTTGTGAAAAGAGAAACAGATGGAGAGACAAAGAGCCATGCAGATAGATCTCAAAACAACGCTTACATCTACAGCTTCAATCAAGCGATCCCATTTTTTCCGAACTTACCCGAATAAAGCCGAACGTAGGACATGTAGTGTCCTCCAGGCCACGGAGAGAATTTCTCCGGCCAGGTAATTTTGAAGTAGCCTTTGCACACTCCTTGAGGAGTTCCAGTCTTCCAAAACCCAAAAGCTGAACAGGAATCGTTTAGACTGCAGAGTTGAGCGCACATGATGGCGTTTTCGGATCCAGACTGAAATAAAACTCCTTGGGAAGAAAGTGGCTGTTTTAACTGTTTCGTTACGCTCCAGAAGTTGGTGGACTTTGTCAAGATGGCCGCTTCGCACTGGGAGAGGACGACGGTAGTTGTTATTGCTAACAGTTGGGTGAAGATCATTGTTGTTGTTGTTGTTGTCGTTGTTGTTAAGGTTGTTTGTGGGGATAATTCCTTTGACTGTAAGGAAAAACAATGATGTGATGAGCAGTTTTGTTTTGGTTTTATGTTTTTGCTGTTGTTGATTTTTTTTAAATGTAAAAAGCTGCCGCCGTTTTTTTTTCTTTCTATGAAAAAATTCAACTTTAATCGAACATTTAACACCGTCAGTAGACAACATTAAGTCTTTATTCTGAAAAAGTGTTAACTTTAATCAAGCTTTTAACACATCAAATACAAAACATTATAGGCTGTTGCCTTTATTTCTCGGAAGAGTTACACTTTTCTCAAGCATTTAATACAGTCAGTAGAAAACATTGAAAGCTTTATTCTGGAAAAAAAAAAAAGACTTGAATCAAGCAGTCAACACATCCAATATAAAAACATTCACAGCTGCTTTTCTGTCTCTGGAAAAAGTTATGCTTTTATTAAGCATTTAATACAGTCAATACATACAAAATATTAACAGTTTTTTTCCTCTGAAAAACAACTTTGATCCAACATTTAACATTTAATCGAGCATTTAACACATATCAAACATTAATAGCTATTTTCTCTTTCTCTGGAAAAAAAAAGCAGGCTTTAATCAAGCATTCAACACATCTCGTATAAAACTGTTACACGCTGTTTTCTCTCTCTGTGAAAAAGTTGGACTTGAATCAAGAATTGAACACATCCAATACGAATACTGGAGTTAACATCAGTGCTGACTCCACTCCCCTAAAAGTCTTTCGATGAGACTATAAACCGAGGCCCCGTGTGCGAACGCACGCAGAACATCTTGCGCACACGTTAAATCCTGTTCCGTTTTTCGTAAGAGTAGGCCATCGTGTGCCGGTGGGAACAGATAAGAATTACATACTGCATACACACAGGGACTGGATGTAAAAAAGTATATGAGTACTCATTCCATTATCCTCGATATAAAAGAGTAAATAAATAGATAATAAACATTAAAGGTTGTTTTCTCTGAAAAAGGTAGACTTTAATCAATCATTGAGCACAGTCAATACAAAATATTAAAAGTTTTCTTACTGAAAAACAACTTTGATCAAACATTTAGCACAGTCACTACTAAACATTAAAATAATTTATGAAAAAATTAGAATTTAATCAAGCATTGAACACATCCAATATAAAACACTAACAGCTGTTTTCTCTTTCTCTGAAAAAAGCTAGACTTTAATCAAACATGTAACACGTCCAACACAAAACATTAAAAGCCATTTCTTTCTCTGAAAAAGTTAGCCTTTATTCAAACATGTAACACGTCCAACACAAAGCATTAAAAGCCATTTCTTTCTCTGAAAAAGCTAGACTTTAATCAAGTGTTCAACACGTCCAACACAAAGCATTAAAAGCCATTTCTTTCTCTGAAAAAGCTAGACTTTGATCAAGTGTTCAACACGTCCAACACAAAACATTAAAAGCCATTTCTTTCTCTGAAAAAGTTAGACTTTAATCAAGTGTTCAACACGTCCAACACAAAACATTAAAAGCCATTTCTTTCTCTGAAAAAGCTAGACTTTAATCAAGTGTTCAACACGTCCAACACAAAACATTAAAAGCCATTTCTTTCTCTGAAAAAGTTAGACTTTATCAAGTGTTTCAACACGTCCAACACAAAACATTAAAAGCCATTTCTTTCTCTGAAAAAGCTAGACTTTAATCAAGTGTTCAACACGTCCAACACAAAACATTAAAAGCCATTTCTTTCTCTGAAAAAGCTAGACTTTAATCAATGTTCAACACGTCCAACACAAAACATTAAAAGCCATTTCTTTCTCTGGAAAAAGTAGACTTTAATCAAGTGTTCAACACGTCCAACACAAAACATTAAAAGCCATTTCTCTCTCTGAAAAAGTTAGACTTTGAATCAAGTGTTCAACACGTCCAACACAAAACATTAAAAGCCATTTCTTTCTCTGAAAAAGCTAGACTTTAATCAAGTGTTCAACACGTCCAACACAAAACATTAAAGGCTGCATTCTGTTTCTCTGAAAAAAAAAAACT